>JAFVLL020035279.1:0-17443 GCA_021397915.2 Tor tambroides
CCAATAATGGAGGAGTATGAGTAGTGAGACACCGCCTTTTTTGTTGTAGCCTAGGTTTTTTTAATATATTTATATATATGTGTGTGTGAAGAGCTCTCTGGATATCATTTTCAGACATGTTGCGTTTTATGCTTCCAGACTGTTTGGGCTATTAACGAATATGACGGTTTATGCATTTCTCTGTTTTTGTTTATGGCTTTTGGGTGGTAAGTTATATATTTTTATGGCTTCAGCTTTTTTTGTGTGTATTTCTATGTCGGACGATTCAAGTATGCGTTATAGACGCATCGTTACGTAGCCTGTTATAATACAAGTAACTATTTTGAACTGTTTACTGAATTTTTGCCCAGGTTTTGAAAACTTCGACACAGAAATGTTAAAGAAATGGAAAAAACGTGGCTTTAATTGCATGATTAAATTACTTTAAATTTTCAGAGTATTTCTAAATAAAAAGAGTTATAAATAAATAAAACTTTATTTATACATGAGTCATCAATCAATGTCAAATTCATTAAACTGTTAAACCTTTTGCAGATGTATTGCTGACGGAGTCAAGTACTCCCTCCCGGAATCCATTCTTCTTAAAACAGATCTCAAGCCCACCAACAGTAAATGGTAAGTCTGTTCTTGCAGGGAACTAATTTCTGTCATCTTTTATTCACCCTCGTGTCATTCATGTTGTGATGTTCTTCCTCTGCGGAACACAAAAGCAGAAATTATGAAGAACGCTGGAGTCCAAAGAGCACTGCCTTTCACTGTATTGACAAAGTAAACACAAAATAGCTTCTTTTTTTGTTCAGTACAAGAAAGTCAATCATACAAGTTTGGAATGACATGAGGGTGAGTAAATGATGGTGAACTATCTCTTTAAATGATCTTATTTAAGTGTTGGTGCTCATTGTGTCAACCAGTAATGTTATAATGAAGCTTGTTACTTTTGCTCTCTTTTTCATAATTACAAAATCCTAGGTTTAAGGAATTATAATGGAGTGTTATTTTCTGTAAAATAAATAAATAAATAAAAAGAAAAGAAAGATAACTGAGACTATGTTGTGCTGATTCTTTTCTTCCATGTGTGTCTGTTGTTGATACAGATAAAACAGTGATGATATCAGTGATGGAAGGAGATCCTGTCACTCTAAACACTGCTGTTACTGAAATACAGACAAATCATCAGATACTGTGGACATTCAGACTCCAAAATTCAGAGACTCCTATCGCTGAAATCTATAAGCACATCATCTCTGTATATGACAGTGGTGAGAATAAGAGATTCAGAGGCAGACTACAGATAGATGAGCAGACTGGATCTCTGACCATCACAAACATCAACAAATTACACTCTGGACTTTATAAAGTACTCATCAGGAATGAAAGGGTCAAATACAAGACTTTCAATATTGCTGTCCATGGTAAGTAAATTAATAATATTTTTAAATTTTAAATCAAATCGAAATCTAAGTATTTGGATGTGCTTGTATATTTATGATGATTTAATATCTTTACATACATCATTATAGTAATTGATTGATTGCTGAAATATGTTTTTCTGTCATGTTTTTTTTTTTTTTTTTTTTTTTTAGGTATTCTGCCTTTTCCTGTCATTGTCAGAGACTCTTTACAAAATTCTTCATCATCATCATCAGGATCATCAGTGTCCAGATGTTCACTGGTGTGTTCAGTGGTGAATGTGAGTGATGTGACTCTCTCCTGGTACAAAGAAAACAGTTTATTGTCCAGCATCAGTGTGTCTGATCTCAGCATCAGTCTCTCTCTACCTCTGGAGGTGGAATATCAGGATAAAAACACCTACAGCTGTGTGCTCAACAATCCCATCAGCAACCAGACCACACATCTGGACATCAGTCAACTCTGTCAGCCAAGTTCAGGTACATTAGTATAGCTGTAACTTTCACACTGGGCACATTTACTGTCTTATTTGTTTTCACTTTCACCTGATAAATGCCCATGAAAAAACTCCCTTAGAGTCCATAATTGGACTTTTTGATCCAGTAAATAACATAATTTTGGTTTATCTCTCAAATGTTCTATTGAAGTAGTTGAACTCACATTGTCTCACACACATTAAGCATTTTGACTAACCTTTTTAGGTGTGTGTGCTCTTAAATTTAGGTTTCCCAGCACATTATATGAAGGTTATATTCTTAGCTATATGAATGATAGAAATTGAACTTCATAGACAGTTGAGTGTGTTTGATCATCCCGTGGAACATTCCCGCAGCTTTCACTAATGTTATGTAAAGGTTAAGATAAATGTTAAGAAAGTGTTCTTTGAATAACATTTTTAGAACATTATTATAACATTCATACCATTTGATATACGTTCTTATGATGCTGAACATTCTCATAACAATGTTCTTGGAATGTCTTCATGATGTCTGATGGTTATGGTTGAGTGAACACATTCTAAGAACAACATTTTCACAACATCCATTTTATTCTTGATGAATATTATCATTAACCTTCTTGGAATATTAAAAAAATAACTACAATACAGATAGAAGAATGCTGTATAACATTATCAAAACCCTTCAACAATCTAATCATCACAAGAAACCTGAACATTTTTAAAACATAAATTTCTTAGCTGGGAAATTGCTTTTATTCAATTTAGAGGAGTGAGCAAGATTTGGAATAATGTTGTTGTTGTTTTTTCAATATAGAAGATAGATTTATCTTGTTTATCTCTGTCACTTGCAGTAATCTAATAACTGTTTGTGTTTTATCCATTACAGAATCCAACCAAACTTCAGTTCTTCTTGTTGTGTTGCTGTTGCTCTTGCTGCTGCTAGTGGTCACAGCTCTAGTTGTGTTGATCTGTCGCCGCAGAAGCTACACACAAGGGAAACAAGAGGGCAAGTATTATGTACAACTAACTAAATATATAGAAGTGTCAAAAATGGAAAAACTATTTCAGTTTTTTTTTAACTTTTTTTTTTTTTCTTTATAAATTGTTATCAAACAGCTCAGAGTATTGAGGAGGTTGATTATACTGATGCAACATTTATTAAACACAGAGATCAGGATACGGTAAGATACATTTGCTATTGTCTGCACTAAATCTCTGCTTATAGAAAGCGTGCTAAGCTAGTGTAGTTTGTTTGTCTACTAGTTTTTAATATCATTTAACACTTGCACATCATGAACAATTAAAAAAAAATGGGTTTAGCTGTGCTTATGCTTTGTTTTCTTTTGTGGATCGAGTAATGACGCCATCCCTAAAATCTGCATTTCATCTTGTTTGAACATTTGAGCCCTCATATCATTCTAAGGATTTGCTGTTTGTTTTATGTGCATTGGCTATGGCTATTGACTTTTTGACTGTCAATTATTTCCATATTTTTTGTGTAGCTCCCATGAACAGATGCTGAATTATGGGACACTTCATTTCCTATTTTAACCATCTTTGTGGGAATGAAACATCTCACATAGCATGTTTTTTTTTTAATGTATTGATATTTTTGTAGTTTTCATTTTCTGACTGTGCTTTAAGCATATTGTGCTCTTATCTCTCTTTTGACTTCCCGATGTGTGTCTCTTACAGGGGGCTAATGGACACGATCGGACGGTGTATTCAGAAGTTGTTTTGAGATGATGATCGTGTAGACTGTATTATCATACAGCTCGGTTTATTACAAGCAGAGCATGTTGTAGCAAACTCAAAACCCCAGTTAAACTGCAAAGGCACTGGTTGTAGCTCTGTTTGCTACAGATGGCTGAATTTCGGCATTTAATTTAAGTAATTTCTAAAAGAATTTGATCTTTAGGAAGTAAGACCACATTTCACTTTTCAGGGGTTTTCATATACTCATACGCAAATACAATAAGGTCAAATGTGTTCTGTACTGTAGGATGCTTGTATAATCACTGTGCTAATGACTCCCTCTGCAGACTCTCTGTGAGACTTACAGGATGCTATAATGGGTTTGGCTCTCTGCTGGTAGATAGCCATATGTGGGACAAAAAGCTAAATTTTCAAAACTTTCAAAATTTCAAATAACTGCCTTTTGAAAAGTATCTGTGTATTCTGAAGAAGTAATTTCAGCACTCCTAATCTGAAGATAAGACCATTAACACAGGTCATTTTTAATTTATTGCTGCCACCGATATTTCTAAAATATCAGTTCAAGAGTATAATCTGAGATTCTTTTGATTATTTATGTCATTACGGTATAATCTGTGTATGAATTTACACATTAAATATTGTAATTTGATGTAATCGGCAAGCAAGAATTTTCCATGTGCATTCGGTAGGTAGTGAATGCTTCAGTCCAGGTACTTAGCCTACATGTGATGCATTTACTCATATGAAGTTTTTCTTTTTCTAAAGAAAGGTGTCGTAATGTAAAACACAGTAAATAATGCGCTATTTAGCAAAATGTTCGGTAGCACTTTATTTTACAGTCCTGTTTCTCATGTACATCCTATGTACTTATTAAAGTAATTACAATAACTAGGTAATATCTGGGTACTAACCCTGAACCTACCCCTAAACCTAACACTACCCTATGTGGTTACCTTATATTACCAGTACTTAGGTAAGTACGCTGTAAGTACACGTACTGTAAAATAAAGTGCAACCAAATGTTCTGCAATAGTTATCAGTATTATCTATGTCTGTGTAGTGGTTAATTTTTGGACACGGAATGAAGCTCTTGACAAAATATCAATAATGTCTGAATGAATATCTCCAGTTTTAGTGTCAATCTAACCTGACAAACCCAGTTCATGTGATTTAATGTGACTGATGAATTGAGTTTTATCTTTATTCAGATTGTCTGAATGTAATTTTAGTAATGCACTGAAGTCTAAAAAAATGTTGCCTGTCACTTTTTTTTTTTCACTTAAGTTCTTTAGTACTTAAAATGTTTAGGCTGTTGAAGTGATTTGTGTATTACTGAACAAGCATTATTAAACATTCTCTCTGCACTGATTATTTTTGTCTCTTTATGCCAGTAAAGCCCTGATGTAGAGGATTGACCAGTGTCATGTTGAGTGAAATTCATGTAAGGCTATTCTTTGAAAACTGATGCACATTTTTAATTCTATTATTATGAATCCCAGGATCAGATGTTGTTTTCGGTCATTAGATTGGATTCTGTTGTTTGTCTCTTACATTAGTGACAGTGTGGTTGAAGCTATAGCGTATGGTTTCACTAGATGTGAATTGTGTTTGTAAGTGAGATATGGGGGAGAGCATTGCATGTGTGAAAGTTTAACATCATAACCTTAACATTATGAATAATTTTTCAATTGTCTTTGAGTGGTTAACTGATTAAACAACCTATTTATGAATAAACCTCATTACAGTTTGAAATTACTCAACTGAATTACAATGTCTGTTTTTAAAGATGTGAAATGTCTTGGTGGAAAATGTTGAACTCTTAATGAGGTCAGTAAGTCAGGGGTCTGAGCTCAATGCGTGTGGTTTATTGTGCTAGGTAAATGCACAAGCATAATTCTGTGTGTGTGTGTTAAATATGCAGTTTTGTTGCATCCACAAATTAACATTATAATGAGAACAGCAGTGTGTGAAGCAGGAAGCTCAGATGAATTCATGTGATTTTTCTAATTAAGGTTTTAGCAGAATGATCTTCTCTAATCTGTGTCTGTTTCTGTTTGGCCTGAATGGTACAATTTGAACAACATAGGAAGTTAAAAATTTTGACGTCATGTTAAGTGGATTAAGTGTGTATTTTACATTCCTTCATTTTCCTTTTTATATGAGGTAAAATAGTCTGCATGTGGTATGTATTTATTTTTCGGACTGAAACTCTGCCAACCCACAATTAGTGAAGGTGCATCATCAGTAGTGAGACGCCACCTTTTTGTAGTAGTTTTTTTTTTTTTTTTCTATGTGACGAGCTCTCTGAATATTATTTTCAGACAAGTCGCATTTTATGCTTTTAGACTGTTTTGGCTTTTAACGAATATGGTGGTTCATGCATTTTTCTGTTTTTGTCTATGGCTTTTGGGTGGTAAGTTATATATTTTTATGGCTTCAGTTCTTGTGTCATACTATTCCAGTATGGTCTAACAGTTTGGATGGAAACAGGAATGCTTAATAAAATAATAGTGCAAAAGTTTAATAGTGTTAAAGTGCTTGTTCGTCATTGAATTTTCGCATAGGGTTTGAAAACTTTGAACCTGGAAAGTTAAAGGACCAGTTCACAATTAAAATAAATAAATAAATACAATGAAAAACAATGAAATTACTTTCTATAAATTTTCCAAGTACAATTTACAGTATTTCCAAAAAAAAAAAAAAGACGTACATTTTGCCAAATTATATAAAACTTAATGTATACATGAGATATTTTATCACTTTAAAATTATAGATTTTAGCCAAAATTGTAAATTGTCATCATATACTCTTCCTCATGTGGTTCTAAACCTGTTAAACACACATATGGTGTTCTTTATCTGTGGAACACAAAGAAAATATTCTGAAGAATAGTGGAGTCCAAACAACATTGACTTTCACTATATTGACAAAGAAAACACAGATTATCTTCTTGTGTGCTCCACAGAATAAAGTTTGGAAAGACATGAGGGTGAATAAATGATGACAGAAGCTTCAATTTAGCTGAACTAACCTGTAAAATGATATTTCGTCATGGTACTGTTCATTGTGCAAACCAGTTGTGAAATAATGTAGCTTGATACTTTTGCACTCTTTAGGTTTTTTTTTGTAACTTTTTTATGTTTAAGAAATTATAATGGAGTTTTGATTTTGTTCTTAAATACAACTCTGAAAGATATCTAAGATGATAATCTATGTCGTGCCGACTCTTTTCTTCAGGTGTGTCTGGTGTTTATACAGATGAAACTGAGACTATATCAGTGACTAAGGGAGATTCTGTAACTTTAAACAGTGATATTACTGTACTACAGATAGACGATCAGATACTCTGGACATTTGTATTTCACAGTTCAGACTCCCGTATCGCTGAAATCTATAAACAGATCAGCTCTATATATGAAAGTGGTGAGAATGAGAGATTCAGAGGCAGACTACAGATAGATGAGCAGACTGGATCTCTGACCATCACAAACATCAACAAATTACACTCTGGACTTTATAAAGTACAGATCATCAGTGGAGTAATTAAACACATGAGCTTCAGTATTGTTGTTTATGGTGAGTAAACTGAATAAATAATTTTAAGATTTTTCATTTTAAATTAAATTCAATGCTGCCTATCTGGAATCAAAAGATTATTTATTGATCTATGACGATAGAGAAACTTTACACATCATTGTAATCGATTATTCCTTATTATTTTATTTATTTATTTCTGCCCACTTTCTACTGTACATACTAAACATGAATTTGTAGTAAAACAGTGTCATAGACAGACAATGGTGTGTTTTTATTAAATTTCTATATTAATAAATGTTTGATTATATTGTGGATTTTTTTATGATGTTTTAATTAGACATTATTTAAAGTTCATTCTGTTTTATTCCAATCACTTATTGTTTATGAGATCAGGTCTTGTGTTATTGAGGTCAGTAAATGTGGCGTCTGAGCTGAATGCATGTGGTTTAATGTGCTGTGAGGATGTTTGTGTTTGTGTGTTCATGTTCATGAGAGTGTGAGATATACTGTACAGTTTATTCATACAACAAACAAGCCTTCTGAGAACCTGTTAGACTCAGAAATAACATTAAAGAGTTTTCTGATAAAGAGCAATCCAGAATGATGCTGTGATGTAAAAAATGTTAATGTAATTTAAGAAGATAAAGAATGCATTAAACTTTGTCTAGAGAGCACAGACAAGCTTGCTACAAGCTACAAGCTTGGCACACCTATTTTTTGGCAGTTTCTCCCATTCTTCTTTGTAGGACATCTCAAGCTCCATCAGGTTGGATGTTGAGTGTTGGCGCACAGCCATTTTCAGATCTCTCCAGAGATGTTCAATCAGGTTCAAGTCTGGGCTTTGGCTGGGCCACTCAAGGACATTCACAGAGTTGTCCCGTAGCCACTC
Organism: Tor tambroides; assembly: GCA_021397915.2. Lineage (NCBI taxonomy): Eukaryota > Metazoa > Chordata > Actinopteri > Cypriniformes > Cyprinidae > Tor > Tor tambroides. The sequence continues at coordinate 8,013 of JAFVLL020035279.1, forward strand.
CTTTGTTATCTTGGCTGTGTGCTTAGGGTCGTTGTCCTGTTGAAAGATGAACTGTCACCCTAGTCTGAGGTCCAGATCACTAGTAGTTCCCGGGGGCTGACAAGGTAATGTTAGTAATCAGTTAAGTTGTTTAACTTGTTAACATGTCTTTCATATTAAAATAATGATCCAGATCACTGGTAGTTCTTGAGGGCTGACAAAGTAATCCTTGAGTAATTACTGAAGGGTTAACTTGTTTTTCACTTTAAAATAATGGTCCAGATCACTAGTAGTTCTTGCAGGCTGACAAGGTAACTCTTGAGTAATTACTGAAGGGTTAACTTGTTTTTGGTAATTATTGAATACCTAATAAGGAACTATCTTTGTCCTAAATGTGCTATTACTTACTGCTTAGTTCGTCTTGCTTCCATATTAGTAAGCTCAGTGTTAATGTAGTACTACCTATTGCTTCCTGCATAGTTACTTGTTAACAATGGGCCCTTATTCTAAAGTGTTACCGAATGTTTTAAATGGCCAAAGCAGTGTGATGAAATCAGTCACAAACACGCTGTAGTAGAAATGTGTGTTTGAACATGCAGTGTGATCATCTCAAAGCACATGAGTTTCTTCATGCCCTGTGACACACATTTCAGCTCTGTTTATGAGCAAAAGTAAGAAGCCTTGTGGTCTGTGAAGGCTACTGCCTAAAGTCTATTGATTGCATGTGGTAGGTGTGTTGCAAGCACTTACGTGTGTGGGTGGGTTGAGCAGCTTGTCCCTTAAGCTTGAGTCGAGTTAAATGTATTTTCCTCGTATCTCACTAAAAATTAAGAACAGTGGAATCTAGTTGTTGTTATTTTCAATAATGAATAAAATCAACAGAATATTTTAAATGTTAAAGTTACACTTTGTCCATTTAAATATATCACCGTTTAAAAAAGGAAATGTGAAGATGTGAATTATGTAAATTAAGCTTTTCTGCCTCTTGTGGTCCATAGGAGCAATAACATTGTTTTGGTCACACCCTGTCACGTGATCATAAATTGACAGTATTTTTTATGACAGTAGTTTTAACGGTTTGGATTGGAGTGCGAGTGAGTGGTTGGGATGCTTATTTACTTTTTTGACTTGACTTGACCAGAGTTTGTTAAAGGAGTCGGTTTCACCATGATGTGGTGCGTAAACAAGTGAAAGGGGCAATGAAAACAGTCTCACAACCCACAGACATGGGTTTTTCATTCTCATAAAGAAAAGCAATGATAATTCACATTCACTAAGAATCAGGTATCATAGTTGTGTATACACACTGCCAGTTCAAACAACTTGTAAAAGTGCATGTCGCATCCGATGACCCCTTTAACTTCACCTTACAGCAAACCAACGTTTTGCCTTCAAATATAGCAGTTTACCAAGTTGAACACAAAAGCTTAAAGAAATATACATATATATTTGTCATCTCTACTTTTGCATACGTTTATTTATTTATTTAATTGATTGATTGACTTTATATCTTATATCTTTCTTTTCTTTTCCAAAACTGGCTACACAAAAATTGTTTGTATTCTGTTCCTTAAATTGTCTGTTCTTAATTTCATAAAAAAATTATGTGATATTTACCTTGATTTTTTACACACCATGTTGTCTCCTGTTTCATCTTTACATTTACATGCACATTAGAAAACCTCTTATAGCAAGTAGTTCATGTTTGTATTTTTAACTTTAGTTCCACCAAGCATATATGCACTCTGCAAAAAAAAAAAAAAAAAAGTAAAACCATTGTTTAAAATGATTTTTCTTTGTTGTGGTTTCATTGGACTTAAACATGATTGTGTGTAAGTGTTTTTCTGTGCTGGAATACATTACATAACTAAAACAAGTTTGTATGTGGTATTTAGGTGTGTCAGTAGTGAGACACCACCTTTTTGTGAAGAGCTCTCTGAGTATTAGACGTCTTTGCAGACGTCTGTCGTCTTTTATGTTTCCAGACTGGGATATTAACGAATATGGTCTGTGAGGTTCATGCATTTTTCTGTTTTTGTTCATGGGTTTTTGGTGGTAAGTTATATATTTTTCTGGTTTTATTATAGCATTAAACCAAAAGGGCTTCATTTTCACTGGTTAGTAATGTTTGCATAGAGTTTGAAAACTTCTACTGGAATGTTAATGGACCAGTGAGCTGCTCATTGTGTAGACCAGTGGTTCCCAACCTGGGGGGCGCGCCCCCCTAAGGGGGGAGTTCACAGCGGGGGGTGCAGGAGCAGATATACTTTGAGGTAGGGCTGGGCGATAAAACGATAACTATAATTATAGTGATATAATTTTCCTCGATAAAACAAGTTCGATAAATATTCAATTTAATGTTTATGCGGCAAAAGCGGAACAAAACAGCGCTACTCATTTGAACCGCGCCACACGGACCATATCCGCTCGGTTCAAACAGCGGCGCAGCGCAGAGCGAGCTGACTAGAGCAGATGTGTTTACTCACCGATCACACAACCACTAAACAGCGCTGTGAGATCCAGTGAGAAGCGCTTGAATTCAGCCAAGAACACAAATGACTGGTATAGTATCAGTCCATATCAGTCAACTGATATAAACTAGTTTAAATCCAGATGAAACAGCGCTGACAAACAGCAGAAAAACACTGTGTGCAACGATACAGTCAGAAGGCTTTTCAATCTCCAAATCGCCATTGTTTACCATGGATTTACTGTAGTAACATTAACTGCACCATGGTATTGTGGCAGAAATGTGGGGTATTAATATCAAATTTATTATATTAATGTAGACGTGTATTAAATGTATTAAAGGAGTATTGAAATGTAATTACAGTATATTTGTGATTAAGCTATAGGCTAGCGTTTGTGCATTTATAATAAATGTATTTAGACTACTGTTTTACATATAAATAGGCTACCTAGAAACCATATAGTTGCATTTTTAATACATTATTGAGGTGCTATATGTGTGGTTTTAACTCTGGTTATCATGATATAAATGTATGCTACTATGGAAGAACACTGGTTAATTTTAATAAAACTCAAACAGTCAGAAAAATTACATTTCACCATATAAAAAAGGAGGTTGTTGCAATTTTTACAGATGTTACTGATTTTGATAATGAACATAAATTTACATCTGCATCCTAACTCAAACTACTACTGTCAACTCAATGTCAAATGTGCATTTCTAAGAGACAAAAAAATAATATATATATATGGGCGTGTATAAATATAGGGGGGTGGGAGGGGGGGTTCAGATTACCATGTGTGTACGTAGGGGGGGCCCATGAAAAAAAGGTTGGGAACCACTGGTGTAGAGCATTATAATGGAGGAGATATTATTTATTTTCAAACATACTCTGAAATATATCTGAGATGCGAATTTGTTGCTTTGTTGTTGGTGACTCTTTTGTTTCAGGTGTGTCTGGTGTTTATATGGATGAAACAGAGATGATATCAGTGATGGAGGGAGATTCTGTCACTTTAAACACTGCTGTTACTGAAATACAGAGAGATGATCACATACTGTGGATGTTTAAACTCCAAAATTCAGAGAATTGTATCGCTGAAATCTATAAACAGATCATCTCTATATATGATAGTGGTGAGAAAGAGAGATTCAGAGGCAGACTACAGATAGATGAGCAGACAGGATCTCTGACCATCACTAACACCAACAAATTACACTCTGGACTTTATAAAATACTGATCATCAATGGAGGGTTAAAATACAAGAGCTTCAGTATAGCTGTCTATGGTGAGTAAACTGAATAAATAAGAATGAATAAATAATGCTAAATCTAAATTTATTTATTTAATGATTGAGGATCTTTTACATCTATTTATATCTTTTTCAGTATTTGATTGTTCCATGATTAATGTTTATTTATTTTTTATTAGGTCTTCTAACTGTTCCTGTCATCAGTGATTTTCCTCAAAGCCCTTCAGTATCAGAAAGACCATCACAGCGGAATTGTTCACTGCTGTGTTCAGTGGTGAATGTGAGTGATGTGACTCTCTCCTGGTACAAAGGAAACAGTTTATTGTCCAGCATCAGTGTGTCTGATCTCAGCATCAGTCTCTCTCTACCTCTGGAGATTGAGTGTCTGGATGATTCCCACAGCTGTGTTGTGGCTTATTCATTTGTCAACTGCACAGCACATCTCGATATCACACAATTCTGTTGGCCGTGTTTAGGTATGTTAAGGTTCATTCACTGATGTCTTATCTTGTAATTATAAATATTTTCCCATAAGACAAATGAATGTTTTGCTATGGTATCTCTTGATGTTTGATAAAAGCAGTTAAGCTCACATTTTCACTAACAAATTTGAGCATTTTCACCATTTTCGTTAACTGTGAGCATAATATTTACATTCTTTGCACAAAAACGTGAAATTAGTCATGTTTACCTCAAGAAATATTCAGCTTTAAGCTGTATGGCATATTTTACCCTGTGAGTTTTGCTGTTTTTTTTTTGTTTGTTTGTTTGTTTGTTTGTTTTTTCATCTTGTTTAAAGTCTGGTGAGACTTACAGTAATGCTTGTTGTTGTATTATCCATTACAGGAGCCAATCAACATTTATTTCTCACACCACTGATAATTGTTGCCATATTGCTAGTGGTCTCAGCTTTAGCTGTGTGGATCTTCTGTCGAAAGTATGTATTATCTACAACTGATCAAATCTTTTTTGGAAAGGTTACAACAAATTCTTCTAACCACCATGTCAGATTCTTAAAAATGTTTTTTATTTTATAATTGAATTACTGAACATCTCATATTAATGAAGAAGGGTCCGTCTGCAGTCCAGTACTTCTGCAGAACCTGTGCAGTTTCTAAGATGATCATGACACTCTCATTTTGACTAAATGTTGGACTGTTTTGGTATTGGCATGTTGGATTCTCTGGGGTATTTCATTTTCCATTTTATCAGAATCTGTGGGAACTTGACAAATGGTGCTACAGTTTTCTTTCATTTTTGGATGACACTACACTGAAAAAAAAGGATACTAAATTTTTTTAAGGTAAGTGGTTGCAAACAATTTATTTTAGCTACATTTAAATAAAAAAAAAAATGTTGAAAGTTAGTCAACTAAATTTGTTTATTTAAATGTAGCTAAAATAAATAGATTGCAACCACTTACCTTAAAAAGTTTAGTAAATTCAATGAATCGTTTAAGCATGTTATCAGCACTTCCTGATGTGTTTTTTTTTTTCTTCTTACAGGAGAGTGATGGGTGGTAGCTGACAGTGTATTACAGGGCAAAGCATGTTGGGGCATGTACAGTATGTCAGTAACAACAGCTACTGTTAACCTTTACACTGTAAATGCACAGATTCCATTGCCGTTAGAGAAAAATTACTCAGCTAACATTTCAAAATGTGTTTGTTATTTTAACATTGTATTTCCCTTCTCTTTTATGTATTTTTGAAAAGAATCTGATATTCATGAAGAAAGACAGACCACAAGTCTAAAGTCTTGATAACATGCCATGTTTTTCCAGTTATTCCTGAGAAACTTTTGGTAATTCCTGATCTCATAGGTCATTTTGTCTGCACTTTTCTAGGCATGAGAGAGCAGATTCATTTAAATGTGAACAACTTTATACAACATTTCAATGCCAGTTATTGTTAAGTTGGTTTGGGTGTTTAGAATCATAGACCTGGTTTCACAGACAGGGCTTAGACTAAACCAGGATTAGGCCATTGTTCAATTAGGACATTTAAGTAATTTTTATAAACGTGACGTGGAAAAAACATTACTGGTGTGCATCTTGAGACAAGACAAAGGCACTGACATGTTTTAAGATCAATCGGTGCAAGTTTCTTTCAGTTGAAACAGCTCAGACTTACATTTTAGTCTGAGACTAGGCCTTGTCTGTGAAACCAGGGGATGGTGTACTTGGTGTTTTTAAAAGGAACTGGGTCCAGTATGTTCAAGAAGTGAAGCTATACAATAACTGTCTTCTTGGGAAGTATGAAGTACTATTATGTAACTTGCTCGTTCTGAAGATTAATGAGGTTAAGAAAGCTAAGACTTATGATCAACAGAACGAAAAGGGATCAAATGAAAATAGAAAGCTTAGAAAAGTTAAACAACCAGCAAGATTGAGAAATCATACATATGCACAATATTTAATGAGTCCAAATCCATTCACTACTGTAGGATGTGTGTGTAATCACTACGCCGAGGGCTCCCTCTGCTGGGCTGTTTGTGAGACTTAATTACTGTGATAATTTTTAGTCTGGTAATGCACTTTAGGTAAAGGACAACTTCACTAATATTTTGATCTGAACTGTGTTAAATGTGTCCTCGATTTTTTACTCACATAAGCTGCTCTTTTCTTGTGTTTCTGTTGTCATGCACAGATGGTTATGTATTTGCTGGTAAATAAACACTTATAGTGAAATATTTTCTCTGTACTGATTGTTATTATGTTTGTCTCCAGTTTATACTATTCTAACTCTCAACTACATACAATTAACTTTGTTCACCCTGTCCATCTCCAATGCAATTTAAGAGGACATAAAGAAATTGTTAAATGTAATCTGGAGAGCACAGATGGAGAGAAACAGAGTCTCTAAAGTCTTCTAAAACCAGTTCACTTTTCATCTAGCAGTCTAGATTTAGGAAACAGCTGCACGTTTTGTTCAGTAAGTCGCTCTGCTGTGTTTGAAGTGACTCTTGGCTGGACGTTTCTACCATGATGTCCTCTTATCTGTGTGCTTTGATCCTGTTTGTCCTGTGTGGTCAGAAACTTAAGTACATTTTCAGTAAATATGGAGCATTTAATCACAAATGCTTTTCCACAAGACATAAAAAAACAAATACATGTTTTACAGTTTTAGAAGTGCTTCATTAAGCTCAAGAAAATGAGATTATATTAAGAGTCTGTCTGATAATAATGTGTTTTTATTTGTTGTGCAGGTGTTACAGATGTAATGAAGTCAGTATCAGTGACTGAGGGAGATTCTGTCACTCTGCACACCGATGTTAAAGTACAGAGAGAAGATCACATACTGTGGATGTTTGGAGCTCAAGACACTCGTATAGCTGAAATCCATAAGAAGATTGATGATTGATATGTTTGACAGTAATGAGACATTTAGAGACAGATTGCAGATGAACATTCAGACTGGATCTCTGACCATCAGAAACACCAGAACTGAACACTCTGGACTTTATAAACTAACCATCCTCAGCAACAGAGGAACTTCATACAATAGTGATAAACACATTTGTTGTGTTTATCACTGCATGCAATCATAATAAACTCAATATATTTAAAAAATAGAATATAATGCAGCCATCTTGAAGTTGTAATTTTTAGGTTCATCCCCTAATTCATCTGGTTATTTGTTCAAAGGGAACAATTATGTGTTGTGTGTGTGTGTGTGTTCATATATAATACTTTATTGTATTGTTTTAGAAAATGAGAAACTTGTTACAGTTTGTCTTCATATCTTGCTAAATTTTCTCAGAGACATCTGGGCATGTCTTAGCTTTATCGACCTGCAATGACTGAAAAACTTGAAAAACTTCGTCATTAAAATTAGTTTTTTAATGTTTTCCAGCTCGTTTGCCCATTCCTGTCGTCACCAGAGACTCTTCACAATGTACTTCTTCATCATCATCATCATCATCATCATCATCAGGATCATCAGGTCAGTATTGTTCACTGCTGTGTTCAGTGTTGAATGTGAGTGATGTGACTCTCTCCTGGTACAAAGGAAACAGTTTATTGTCCAGCATCAGTGTGTCTGATCTCAGCATCAGTCTCTCTCTACCTCTGGAGGTGGAATATCAGGATAAAAACACCTACAGCTGTGTGCTCAACAATCCCATCAGCAACCAGACCACACATCTGGACATCACTCAACTCTGTCACACATGTACAGGTATGTCAGCAGTAAATGCACTTTACAGATCTAAAAGAGGTCTTAATGTTTTCTTTGTTCCTCTGTTTCGGACTTTGTTCATTGTTGTGGTTCTACTAAAGCTGTGATCCAATTGGTTGTCTCTGCTCTGGTGGGCATGGCTTCTGTTGCTGCAGTAGTTTATGACATCAGATCTGGAAGAGTTCAGTAAGACAAAACATAGAGACACCAGGGGGCAATGTTTTCAAATCTAAAGGTTTCAGTAGAGTCTGTTATATATGTAAGTTAGGTGCAAGCATTCATATAATTCTGTCAATCAAAACAGAAGAGTAAGATTTAAAAAATGAATAAAAGTAAGTAACATTCTAAGCTCATGTTCTCTAATAAATATTTGAATATAAATCACATTAAAGGGAAATGTAAATGAATGTATTATATAAATAAAGCTGTTCTGCCCCCTTGAGGTCCATGTAGAAGCATTACATGCATTTTTATTTGTCACTTCCTCATATTAAACTGTTATCAGTATCTAGTTCCTTTTTCTTTTTATATAGAGTGTTGCAGTGATGACATGTGACTTTGGGGGGGAAATAATAGGATTGGGTTTTATTTACAGAAATGAGAAATATTTTGGCATTTAAAAATTTGAAAATTGTATTTCAACCCTTAAAGCAAGTGCCTTAAAACTCTCCACATACATTTCTTTCTTTTATTTTTATTTTTTTTTTATTTTTTGCAGCGGTTTAATAATAATAAAAAAGATTCTTACACATTTTTTTCATCATGATAATCTTCAAACATGAACACAACCTTTATGATTTTTGCTTTAAAGGGGTTATATGATGTTGCTAAAAAAGAACATTGTTTTGTGTATTTGGTGTAATGCAATGTGTTTATGTGGTTTAAAGTTCAAAAAACACATTTTACGTTTTAAGTTGCATCACGCCGCGTAAACATTACCATGTCTGCATTTGTGATCGGAGAAATGACAAACAACAAGCACTACTCTACACTGTTCAAAACTCGCGTTTGAATTGTCATTAGCAGAAATGTACTTACAGGCTGTGAGTCAGAAGCGCCAGACTGTCCTTGCAAATTTGGAATTGCCCCACTTTATAGAAACAGCCTTTATGCGAGCCAGCATTGTAGCTTCAGGAAATAGTCCTCCGTAAAATGTGCTGCACACACTCAAATATTTGTGTTGTACTGCTCTGGAACAGTGTTGTAAATACAACTTAACCACTGATTTCTAGTTGTATCCTCTTTTGGAAGCCCAAACAAAGTGCTTTCGCTTTCACAATGAAACACAGTGTCTCCAGGACATGGCGCCTGCGGCAGCAACAACACTACAGCGAGAATAATAGTTCTGCCTTCTTTCACTGCGTATACATTTGGGCGGTGTTATGAAAATCTCCCCACATCGTGACGTAGACATGTGGGAGTGTGTTTGAATGAGTCGTTTTAGGGGGGTGTGGTAAAGTCTTAACTTTTATAAAGAATATCTCTTTGGTTTTGAGACTTTAGTCTTTGCAACTTCAGGGATCTTATCTATGCACAATCAGCTTGTAACA
>JAFVLL020035280.1:0-119606 GCA_021397915.2 Tor tambroides
CTAATCATGTTACAGATCTGATGTCAATTAACTTAATTAGTTGCTAGATGTTCTCCCAGCTGAATCTTTTCAAAATTTCTTGCTTTTTCAGCCCTCTGTTGCCCCTGTGCCAACTTTTTTGAGACCTGTAGCAGGCATCAAATTTGAAATGAGCTCATTTAGTGGGTAAAAGTGTAAAATTTCTACGTTTAAACATTTATGTTCTCTATGTTCTATTGTGAATAATATATTGGCTCATGTGATTTGAAAGTCTTTTAGTTTTCATTTTATTCAAATTTAAAAAACGTCCCAACATTTCCGGAATTCGGGTTGTAAATTTAAAGAACAAACTAATACAAACTAAAATCAAACTGCAAAAACAAAAATGTCACATACAAAAGTCAAACCACTGCATAACATAAAGACAATATCCAATAACATTGTAACATTATGCCTCAACCTGAAATTTATGAAAAGACAAAACCAAAATATTCAATTTGTGTGATTCATATAGACCCAATACAGTTTTCAAATTACGGGCATGTTTTCCACCAAACTAAAACCTCTCTTTTTTAAAAACATTTGAAAGAAAAGTAATTAAAATACTTTTATTAAATTAAATTAAATTAAATTATAAATACAAAATTTCTTGTTTTACAATACAATAGTAGTATATGTAGTAATATATTTCTTTGTTGATTTGTTTAAGGTTTATAATGTAATAAAAGCAACATTTTAATAATAATAATAATTATTATTATTATTCATTATTATTATTCATTATTTATTTGACCTTTAAACCAAAAACCTTGTAGACTTTATGGGCCAGAGAAACAAGCACAATTCTGTCTTTGAATTCTGATTTTGATTCTGTCTTCTGTTCTTGCAGTAGCTCTATAGCATTGCTGTTGGGTAATTAGCTGGTGAAGTGGATTTACTGATTGTAGAGTTAACGAAAGTTATTGTAATAGTTATTGAGTATTGTAATGTTCAAGACGGATGTCATAACAAATGTCAGTGGACTGGGACGATTTTATAACGAGCAGTTCATTCTTAAATTTGTACAACCTTAACTTCACATTGTGGAAATACAAATGGAAGACAACAAGCACAGCGCTAAAAACTGGTGGAGCTATATAAGGTCTATAGTTACGGAATTATAGTTCTTCCACATGTGACAACTTGCCACAGTCTCTTTTATAGCGTATGCAGGTATGCATTTTGGTATATAGACATTTTTCTTTGTGCATGCTTTATATGGTATGTGCTTATAAGGATTGTTGAAATGATTCATCTAAACAACAGACAATTTTAGGCAGTAATCTAATAATCTTATCAAGTGAGGAGTGCCTTTTTCCTTTGAAATGAATGCATGGGATCAATTTGCTGTGAGCGGTTGTCTCCTCATTGCTCTCTCACACTTATCTTTGTCTATTTATCTGTTTTTTCTCTGAACAGAAATCCTCCACCCACCCTACACCAACCAGAGCTCTGGTCAAAGGATTTTAATGATTTTCTATGCAAGTGAGTAGCGCGGGTATTTTATATGTACAGCATTGGCAAATACAAAGTTTGCTGGTTGTTAAAGTTTTGTTAGTTTTTCTTTTTGACACTGATTTTGTAGGTTAATTACTCTCACAAAGAGCCATGCCTCAGTGTCTCATAATGCCTCATCATACTCTAATTATCCTCCTGCTGTTTTACCAGAACATTGTTTGTAACTGAATTCATCTCAACAACTTTTAGCTTGTTTGTTTTTCCTGAATCTGGTCCTTATCAGTTACCATTTGATGTGATATCTTGAACATTTTAGCACGAATTCTCCCATTTTTCGCTTGTGTCCCCTTCAGGTGTCTGATAAAGGATTTTGAGCTCAGGCCCAATGTGTTTGACCTTCTTCAGCATGTCTTCATCAAACAGATTGTGGGCCGAGAGAAGACGCTGCAGAAGCAGCTGATGGAGCTAATCGACCTCAACCAGCAAATAGGCGTTATCGAGAAAACAAGGTAGTTAGACACAAATATCAGCTCTAGTGCTTTCTGTGAGTCATACAATGTGTTTGATGCGACAAAAACAAAGTGTTTAAAGTGTCACAAGTTTTAATTTGAACTTTCTAACTTTTACAATTTAAAGGCTACTTTTTCCCTAAAAAGTTTCACCCTTACAGAAATGAATAGTACTTTTGACAGATTTGTTTAAAACTATTTACTCACATGACATGAAGCCTCCAGCCATATTAAAGAAAGTACACTTTCATTACTATGTTTCTTAAAAGTTTTAAGTTCATTTGAACTCATTGTTTTAATAATCATTTTCATGCTGTAACGAAGTACAATTAACTAGCTGATTATAATTTTAACTGTAGTGCATTATTCAATATTACATTTAATATTATTTTAATTGTGCTAAATCACAACTGCATTACAAATGTGCAATTAAAAAAAATACATATTTAAATACATGACATAACAAGTTTCGATAGAAATGAAATTACAGTAATTTTATATTACCATAAATGCTTGTCAGTACATTCAGCAGTACATTTCAACCATACTTCAAAGACAATAGAAGTAATTATGAAATTACACGCAAAGATTTAAGTACTTTTGGTACATCCTACTGTCAGAAAGCACTCTAAAGTTCAGCTAATTGCTTTTAATATATAAATTTAACTGTAAGACATTTTTATTTTAATTTCAATTAACATGAATCTGAACACATTACATTCAGTTCATAATTAAGTATATTTTTTTAATGTATATTATTTCTGTAATGAATGCTATTTTTATTTTTTATTTTTTTTTACTATTCTTTTTCACAAGGAATGACTGGCCAAACTCTACCAGAGATTATATAAAGAGAAGCAATCCATTCATAAAAAAACCCCTGATGCATTCTTATGTAGAATATGATGGCAGAATATTTGAAAGTCCCATCTTCCATTTAAAATATATTGTTTATTTACTCTAAAACATGCTTGAGACTTAGCTGGACCGACCTGTAAAATATGTTTTCCATTTTTTGCCATCTGTGCTTAATAAGCAAAGTTTGATACTCCTGTTGTCAGATTTTATTTCCGTTTTATTAAAACATAATGCAGACAAATTATACTTAAAAATTAAACTATTACTGACTTGACATGCCGTGTCCATCTAGAGCATGTTTAAACAGACAACAATTTATAAATAACTCAAAACGCAAGAATGAGTCTTCTGTAATCAGCCTTAAAAGTCAGAGATACATCAGAATTACTTATATTTTTAAAACTTACATAAACATGTTCATAAAAACACAAGGATCTCCGCTGACTGCAGTGCTAGCTATTATAGCGGCACCATCACAAACCCTGCTATGCTTCTGAGATATTAATTTTATTTTTATCATTTAAGCCATCTTGGAATATCTGAAAGGAGAGACAGTGATTCCAGGTATGAGATATTGACTGTCAGTCACATGGGTTAGATCGAATCTACTTTCTGTGGATGTAGCTGTAGCAGCTTCCTGTCTCTGATCATATTTTGTGACGACTTCCCTTGCAGCTTTCCCAAAAGTGTTGATTGTGTACCCAGTGTTTTTGTGATTCGCAGAATGTGTTGTTAGGCAGCTCATTTTTGCAGCTTTACTGTATAATATCAATATCATTGAGAATATAGTGTATTCTCATATGTTGTGCTTTCTAGGCTCTGTAATTAATAATCTTAAGACTGCTTAGGATGTAGGGTTTATTCAAGAGTTACTCTTTTAAATGTGGAAATATATAGTTTGGCCCAATGTGCTGGGCTTTCATACTTTACCTAGCGTTTGTTCAATAACATCACAAACATAAACTTAACAAGCTTAAACATTCATAAAACAAATATTCAGTGTAATGCGGCTATATTGTTTATAGGTACAACAAGTTTGAACTCTTTTCATGTTTTTAGTTTTAAAAAAGGTGGTTAGTCAGCAAGTCTTTGTCACCCATATTCGAAAAATATTTTATGCTCACACAGACTGCATTTATTTGATCAAAAATACAGTAAAAACCATGTATATATATATAATTAATTTTCTACAGCCATTACTCCAGTCTTCAGTGTCACATAATCCTTCAGAAATCATTCTAATATGCTGATTTGCTGCTTAAGAAACCTTTCTTTATATTATCAATATTATTCTTAATATTGTAGATCATTTTTAATTTTGGGGGGTGGGGTGGGGGGAAATCTTACTAACCCCAAACTTTTGAACAGGTAATGTATTTTGCTTGCTTGTTACAGCTCCTATGCTAATGTCATACTCAATCCATTGTGATAATTTTGCTGCATAGCTTTTGAAAAAAATAATAAAGCTATAGAGTAAAATGACCTTGAAATAAAGATTTTGAAATTAGATATGGGCATCTTCAAATGACTTAGCAATTTTCTTATATAACTATTGATTTTTATTTCATCATTGCCTTTAATGACTTTATCAATAGTTTCAACAAAGGTAATTTGTGTGAGTAATTTTTGTGTGTTTTTAACTTTCATGGTTGCAGGCATGAGCGGATCCACACCAAAAAAGGCAGCTACATGAATTCTCAAAGTCAAACTTGTGACGACGTGGATGATCTGGCAACCCTAGAGGTTCTAGATGAAGTAAGAATGAATACAGACCCCACAAGAGAAAGGCCAAAACACACACACACACACATTTTGATCATCAGTACATAGACTCAGAAAGGACTTCAGGAAATTTTCCATCCTTCTGTCAGGCAGCCCATTCATTCCAGCTGGAATTTTTTGTACTTCTTACATTTTCCAGCAGCGTTTTTCAGAGAGACTGTCAAGTGACCATGACTCATCCAAGCAGTCTCATATGTTAACTGTCAAGTGAATAAATAGACAGATTAGTGAACAATAACAGAGTTTGTATAGAAACACATTGAAGGTGATTTATCAATGCAGAGGGCTCTCATTGACACTAGATACATTTTCTCATCCATTATGGTAGCAGTGCTGACAGGAAGCACTTGTATTATGCTTTTGTCCTTGGACTGATATCACCAGATGGAGACCTATGATGTGTGTAACTGTCTTTTTTTGGCCATTCTGGCCGCATATGGCAGCAAAATGTACATAGTGTGCAATAATCACTATGTAAAGAGCCATGAATGCAGTAGTCTATATAATGAATCATCTCACCGTGTCTAGGTTTGGTCATGCATGAAAATGTGGTATTGGATGGTTATATTGTTGTGTATCGGTGTGCAGTGGTTTGATGGGATGGCCATCTGTGATGTTTAATTGTCTCTCTGTTAGAACACAATCACTGAACAGCTACAGAGACGTTATGCAAAGGAGCAGATCTACACCTACGTTGGAGACATCCTCATAGCGGTTAATCCATTCCACAAAACGGAGCTGTACACGCCGGAGGTGTGTGTGTGAGATATTTCATTATGGATGCCATCAGCGTTTCATAGTCTACTACATTCCATTTACTGCCACATCTCTCGTTCGCTTTCTTCCTCACCCATCAATCTGTATCTGTTTTGTGATATTGTACCTTTTGCAGAAAGAGTGTATATTTCATTTCCCCTTTTCTTTCATTCACATGTTCTCCTCTCTCTAGATTTCCTTGTGAACAAGAAGTACACTTTAGTGTACTTTAAAAAAAAAGAAAAAAAAAAAGAAGAGTGCTTATTATGGAAAAAAATATAGTTTAAGAATACACTTAAATGCAAACTAAAAGTTTTGAACACTTAATTACATGTTACACTTTTGTTTCTGGAAATGTGAATTATCAAATAAGTCAAATACAGTTGTCTAATATGTTGTGATTCTCTGACAGCACTCTAAGGTTTATATTGGAGCCAAAAGAACGTCCAACCCTCCTCATATATATGCAGTTGCAGACATCGCATATCAGTCCATGGTGTCCTATAATGCTGATCAGGTAGAATATGTTCCTCTATGGTCCTAGAGTATATTCCATCAAAACATTGTCACCTGCAGTTGTTACTTTAAAGATATATTTATACCTGATTTAACCCATACGAAGTAGTTTTGGTAGTTTCAAGTAATGTATTAGGTTGATTCAATGATAGTAAATAATATTTGGTAACACTTTAGTATAGGGACCGATTCTCACTATTAACTAGTTGCTTATTAGCATGCCTAATAACATATTGGCTGTTTATTAGTACTTATAAAGCACATATTCTGCATGACCATAATCTACTTTCCTAATCCTACCCAATACCTAAATTTAAAGGGATAGTTCACCCAAAGAATGAAAATTCTGTCATTAATTACTCACCCTCGTGTCATTCCAAACCCGTAAGGCCTTCATTCATCTTCGGAACACAAATTAAGATATTTTTGATGCATTCCGAGAGCTCTCTGACCCTCCCATAGACAGCAAGGATACTACCACGGTCAAGGTCCAGAAACGTAGCAAGGAGATCGTTAAAATAATCCATGTGACATCAGTGGTTCAACAGTAATTTTATGAAGCTACGAGAATACTTTTTGTGCGCAAAGAAAACAATAATAACATAATTTATTCAACAATTCTTCTCCCCGAGTTACTGTCTTCCGCCATTTCGGAGAGTACCCCAGAACATGTTAGGATCCTTGCTGTCTATTAAGGGTCAGAGAGTTCTCAGATTCCATCAAAAATATCTTAATTTGTGTTCCGAAGATGAATGAAGGTCTTACGGGTTTGGAACGGCACAAGGGTGAGTAATTAATGACAGAATTTTCATTCTTTGGGTGAACTATCCCTTTAATGGTTTGTTAATAGCAAGAATTGGACCTTAAAATAAAGTGTGACCTAATATTTTAATATTTAGATGTTACCAATTTTGGGTTACCTTTTTTTTCTCAGTTTATCATCAATCATGTTCTGAACTGCTTGTTTCTGTGTGCAGTGCATTGTCATTAGTGGAGAGAGTGGTTCTGGGAAAACGGAAAGTGCCCACTTATTAGTCCAACAGCTGACCGTCCTCGGAAAGGTTCGGAGAGAGGCTTTATGTTCTCACTGTTGTGTTATGACATGTTTTTGTCATAGAATGTCTCTTATATCACTTAATCCTTTATTCTTCTTACATTAAAAAAAAAAAAAAAAAAATTCAACTGAAATCAATATTGTGATGTCTATTTACGGTGTTGGTCCTGATCACTTTTATTTTGCAATAATGGGTAGATGACTATCTATCTATCTATCTATCTATCTATCTATCTATCTATCTATCTATCTGTCTATCTATCTGTCTATCTATCTATCTAACTTTTTTTTTTCTTCAGGCAAACAATCAGACCCTCCAAGAGAAGATTTTGCTGGTCAATAGTCTGGTAGAGGCCTTTGGAAATGCCTGCACTGTGATCAATGATAACTCCAGTCGTTTTGGGAAGTATCTGGAGATGAAGTTCACCTGTGGAGGGACCGTGGTGGGAGCTCAGATCTCAGATTACCTCCTGGAGAAGTCTCGGGTTGTACACCAGGCCGTGTAGGAGACCATCTCTCTCATATTGCCTTAACCTTGAAGCTGCAGCTAAATTCAGCATGAATACAGAATTAAATATTGAATGATAAAGACTGACTGAAATGACCAAACACATTTTGATGTTTAATAGTTGTCCTGTTTTATCAAAGCACATTCAGTAAATAGGGTAAAAATCATTTCAATTAAGCACAATGAAAAAAGGAAATTGTTACAATTTCACATTTATAATAATTTTCAGAAATTTCAAGCGAATTTCAAAATTAACTATAAAGAAATGGCAGGTAACACATTGTATTCAACATGAAATTTTGAAATAGAAAGACTGATAAAGTATTTTAAAATACTTTTAATTTTTTTTTTAAAACATATACAGTGCATTCAATACATTTTGTTCAACAAGTAATACTACTAATAATATTTTAAATTATACTGTACATATATATATATATATATATATATATGTATGCATCTGCATGTTTATGTATGCCCTCAAATATTTAGTTAAAAATAAGAAAATGGAGAATATACTTTTCTTTTTTAATAAGTTCACTTGCCATCATTTACCACCAACACTTTTTCTCAACTGCTTAGATGCTAAATTCCATTCTATAACCAAACATCTTTATTTTTTTCAGAGGCGAACGTAACTTCCACATCTTCTATTATATCTATGCCGGTCTGGCTGAGAGGAAGAAACTTGGCCACTACAAGCTGTCAGACAGCAAAACTCCAAAGTAAGTTCTTGAGCACCTGATAACAGCCTGCTGTTTTTATCTGGATCCTCATCTGACATCCTTATTTCTGTTTTGTACTCTCTGTTTTTCTCAATTCCAGGTATCTCCACAATGAGAATGTTAAATTAGTGCCTGACATTGTGGGCAATGCCTTCTATAAGGAGCAGTTTGAGACAGTGGAGCAGTGCTTCAAAGTCATCGGCTTCACCCTAGAGGTACTCAAACCTATTGCAATAAAGTGTTTACCATCTTAAACAAAGGTTCAATACTATAGTGATTTTTTGCTGCATAGAACCTTTATTTTTAGAATCACATGTTCAGTAATAAGTGACACTTAGAACATTTATTTACTATTGGAGGTAATAGCACTGACTTTCATTATACTAAAATGCAAATGTTGTTTCTTTTGGAGAAGGGGCTAAAATGTCGTTTGATTAGTAAATAATGAGGTGTAATAGACAAGCGCAATGCTGATGTGCAGTGACCGTGAGAACAGTCTGCCAGTGCTCTGAACGCTGGTGATGGCCTGTGTGGAGGGTTATGTAGAAGTTGTGACCCAGTGCTCTAATGCCATCAGTCTCCACAATTACCATCAGGCGAATCAGTGATGCATGCTGGAATACATTACCAGTGGCCATTTTGTCTGGAAGGCCACATCCAAGCTTACCAGTGAAATAAGATCTCAGATATATCAAGATCATGAAGCAGTCACAATAGAGCGCAACGTCGGGTTCAGGAAGTAACCCGGTGAATTTTCTTCATAAAGAAATAGATTTTTAATGTAGAAGTACCATGAATAGCATGAGCTTAAGCAAAAATAGATTATGTAGAAGGAACAAATAAGAAAATAAGTTTAATAGCCAAATTTTTGTGAAGAACTTCTAAGTCCGTAATCTTGGCGAGAGATCAACCAATCTGAGAAGTTGCTGTTATCATGGAAACAGAATTCAAGGTAACACTTTATTTTAAGGTGGCCTTGTTAAACATGTTACATGTATTTACTATTATAACAATAAATTATGCATAATTACATGCAAGTAACACTAATCCAAACCATATTAGTAAGTACATGCAGTCAGTTAATATTACTCAGTACTTAAATGTATAATTACACTGTAACAAGGACACCTTAAAATAAAGTGTAACTGAATTCAGTGCAAAAGCTCTCTCTCTCTCTCTCTCTCTCTCTCTCTCTCGCTCTCTCTCGCTTTCTCTCTCTCTCTCTATATACATATATTAGTGGTGTCAAGCGAAATAAAAGTTTTTGTTTACATAATATATGTGTGTATACTGTGTATATTAATTATGTATATATAAATACAAACACATGCATGTATATATTTAAGAAAAATATGTTATGTTTATATATTAAATATACTTATATATAATATAAAATATAAGAATATAAATATATAAATGTATATACATGTAAATATTTTCAAAATACATGCATGCATGTGCTTGTATTTATATATACTAGTGCTGTCAAAGTTAACGCGTTAATAACGCCGGTACAGCCGCGCGAGCGCGAGGTCGAGGTCTTGCTCTCCCAGCGCGCGCACACCTCTCTCTCTCTCTCTCTCTCTCTCTCTCTCTCTCTCTCTCTGCATCTGCTCAGGTTCTGTTCAGCGCGCGGCAGCGCTTTAATTCAGTTAAACACAGATATTATGTTGCTTCTCTAATTTTACATGCAAGTATAGCCGAAATCACAGCAGAGCTATTGTCTTTATCTTATGTGTATTTGATTTCATCAGACGACGGCTCGATTATCATGATTTTTTGTGCGGATTAACATCTTGGAAGGGAGAGCTGGTTATGTTGATCGCGTTTATGGATCGTGTTTCAGTCACTATTTCATATTCATTCCGTTGTCTGACAACAGAAACAGTAAAATATACCAATGAAAACAGTTTTATTGAGAATTTAGCTTCATCAAAATACAGTATGTGGGCACAGAGAGGCAAACAAATGTAATAATAAATAATAAATGTACATTTAGCATGTTCAGAAGAAGTGAGCTGCCCTGTCCTGCAAAAATGTAAACAGGTTTGTGTAAGTAAATTGCTCAGTGCAAAGAAAGAGAACTAATGGGAACCTGGTATTTCTTTTTTCGTGTGTCTAATAGACATGAACAAGTTCTTTGAAAAACATCTATGACCTTTGAAACATGTCTAGTCTTCATGCTCTGTTGACTATGGTTTCATTAATAATAAACATACATTTGCATAAAGCATCCATATTTATCCATGCCCATGTTGATTAGAGTATTAAAAACTTGAAAAATATTAATTTAAGGTACATTTAGAACAAATAAAAATGTGCGATTAAATTGCGATTAATCGCGATTAATCGCATGATTGTCATGAGTTAACTCGCGATTGACGTCTCTCCTGGTTCAGTTGGCTTTTTCACTGAAGAAAGCAAAATTATGGATAGAAGACTTGTATTTTAGCCAGAAGCTTGTGGATTATTGTGATGTTTTTTATCAGCTGTTTGGACTCTCATTCTGGCGGCACCCATTCACTGCAGAGGATCCATTGGTGAACAAGTGATGAAATGCAAAATTTCCCCAAATGTGTGAACTATTCCTCAAATTATTATTGAAGATGTAGCATACTTCTAATCTTAAAAAAAGCCTGTACTTGTAGATAATATAATATTAATAAAATAAAAAGCCACATAAGTGTTCTTAAAGTAAGTACACTTTCATCACTATTTTTCATTATTACATTACATTAAAAAAATATATTTTCCTAATAAATATTCCTTTTAATAGAATGCTAAGGCATGCTGAAAAACTTTTTAGTTCTGGAATCACTAAAGAAGCAGACGGTCATTGTTGTGAATTATACCACTGAAATACCACCAGGCCAACATCTAAATCTTCTTAGAGAACTTACTCTGTCTCTGTAATGTCAGTTTAGTTTTCTATTTCTCGAGGGAGGCAGCAGTAATCACAGGCCTGTGAGTGACATGGCTTTGACATTACGGAGCACTGTATTCTTTAGGGAGTCCATATAATCAAATAGACAGATGTGTCAGTGTGCCACTAGATATTAGCTGCTATGCTACATTTACAAGAAATATGTAGCAGATTCGTTCCTCTGGGCTGGGGTGTTTAAATGTGATGTCATGTAATAAACCATATTATTTATGCCTGGCGTCTCTTCTGTGGAATTTTTAATTGAATGCATTTTGTTTATCTATTAATATGAACCGTGGTACATTTTTTGTCATAATCTTATTAGGAGCTCGGGAGTGTTTACAGTATCTTAGCTGGGATTCTAAATGCAGGAGATGTGGAGTTCACATCAGTCGCTTCCGAACATCAGACGGACAAAAGCAACATTTCCAACATGGCAGTACTAGAGAGTGGTAAGAACTGTCACATATTCCAGGTTTTCAACTCTGACCTTTCACTCTGTACAGCACAACCTTTTAATCTGAGCCTGAGCACAGTTATATAATCAGTCATGAGCGTTGTGTGTTTATGTAATTCTTAAGAGCTGCTAGAAACCCTAAGTAAACCCCTATTTGCATCCCTTTAGAAAAAAAAAAAAAATCTCCATAAACAAGCCTAAGGTGGTTTGTTGCTCTTAGCTGACTTAATAGATTTAGACGGGTTTAGGGCAATTTTCACCAGCTTATCCAGACCAGCTTATCAAACTCAAACTAGCAAACCACATTTGACTATTTTAAGTTTAAGTTAATAGTAATGGGCCATTGTAGGGTTTTAGAGTATCTGTAATTATACTGTGATGATTTTATAAAGTGTCTAGGCTAATATTGGCCACAAACCCTTGCAGAAAGTGTTCACCATTGTTGTTTCTGTTGCAGGAAAAAAAAAAAAAAAAACATTGAGGCAGGAGACAGCAATTAGAAATATGCACAATTACTGATTAGTGTAAATATGTAAAAATATGTAAGTTGGGATATATAGCAAACAAATTTCCTATAGTTGCAGAGGGTTTTCAAATTAATGAAACCCTCCGCTAAAGCTAACTGAATGTAGAAGTGAATTTCTTGCAGTATTACTTTAGTTTATATTAATATATTAAATTTGTTTTTATTAATATATTTAATTCGTATATATTTTAGTTAAAATTTGAGTAATTTTGTAGTGTGTTTGTCATTTTTATTAGTTTTTGTAATATGTCTATATACCGTAGTTTGTATTCATTTTTATTTGAGTTTAAATTCTATTCATTTTAGTACATCAGGTTAAACTAAATGAAAATGAGAAATGTTGTCTTGACAACTTGCTGATGTAAAACTTATTTATTTTTATTTTATCACTTTTAAGTTGTTTGTATTTTATTCTAAGTAACAAATGTTTTTGTTGTTGTTTTCTATGGTTTTAGTTTTAGTTAACTGTAGTTTGTGGTTTACAATTTTATTTTATAAAACGGATAGTTCCGGTCCTTGATTCTGATTGGTTGAGCCGCGTTCGAAGCTGTTGTAAACATAGACGCCCTATTCGACCGCTCCAGGCACATAGATGCGGCCACCATCTTGGAACGTTATTTTTGACGTCATTCACCATACTGTAGGTTCGCACAGAGCCGTTCTGTGCATGATTGTGGCATCTTTCGAATATTCAGTGATTACTATGGTGAATGACGTCAAGTTTACGCTACAATTACGTATAGCGGCCCATAGAAACAGTCGCTAATGAGGCATCTACGTATATATATCTATGGTTATAAATTACACTACTAACCTACACTTTGTTTACTTTGTGTGTTGCTTGGCAACCACTTTGTTGCAACCACAACTGTTTCTGAGGAACTACATTGTTTGGTGGGAGAACAATGTTTTTATTAATATCATTACACTTTATTTGCTCCGTTTTATTTTGTGAAACCTTATTTCGTATATGGAATAACCATTTTATAAAAGCAATTAGCCCCGTGAAGCCGCTTCGCTTCGCGTCATGCTTAACAATGCCCCTTAGCTGTTATAAATTCACTGTAAACCACGGCTTCTTGGGGCTTTTTGCTTTAGTATACCGTAATTTTACCATCATTTTTCATGATGACAGCATGTCCCAAAACTGGTGTATTGTCATGTTACATGTACTTGTATGTATGTATGTATGTACCCACTGCAATAGTACTTTTTGTCCTGTGTAGAAGTGGCAAGAACCGCCTATATAAATAAATCTGGATATTGTTGTTATGTTTCTATGTGTTTGTATGTGCAGCTGCATCGCTGTTGTGTATCCGTGCGGATGAGCTCCAGGAAGCGCTGACCTCTCACTGTGTGGTCACACGGGGAGAAACCATCGTCAGGTCAAACACAGTGGAGAAGGCCACTGAGGTACGGGACGCCATGGGCAAAGCCCTCTATGGACGCCTGTTCAGCTGGATCGTCAACCGCATCAACTCTCTCCTGAAACCAGACAACGACAACCAGTCAGGGTAAGAGAAGAGTGTTCTCAATCTGTGCTCAGGTTTGCAGCTGTTTTTCAACAGTTGTAATCAAATTCTTTCAATACCACCATCCAGGAGAAATACAACTTTAGAACATCTCCTAATTTAGCAGAAACTAGAAAGATATACATCCATCCTGTGTACTGATGTGTGAATGACAAACATTTTTTAAAATTCCATATCAACTTTTTCTTAATTCTATCCTTGAATTTCTCTCCAGGGAGGAAGACAAAGGTCTAAACATCGGTATTCTGGACATCTTTGGCTTTGAAAACTTTAAGAGGAACTCTTTTGAGCAGCTCTGCATCAACATCGCCAATGAGCAGATCCAGTTCTACTTCAACCAGCACATCTTCGCCTGGGAACAGGTACATCCTGCCTCTAATAAAGTCATTTTATCCAATCTTGAGTTGTTTGGGAGCTTTTCTATGCCTTTTGGGAGAATTTCTAGTTATTTTTCCCTCAGCCATAACCTTATTTCCATCTAAATGGTGGTAACACCTCATCATTTATCAAATCACAGTGTTGTGAGAAATGGAGGGAAGGGGAGTGGAATATTCAGTTTTCTTTTGACGCAGACAAGCGTGGCAATTCCCCAGACTGACTGTAGCCTTGAGGGGGAAAGTGATTTGGTGCCTCTAAACGTTTGCGACTAACCCACATTAGTGCCTTCATAAATCATCTGAAACAAGGGTTACGTCAGGAGCCGCTGACTTTGCTTGTGCTTCTGTAAGCGGACAGAAAATGCTGCTTTAGGTAAATGTGTGGATGTGATGGCCACATTTCTGTGGCTGATGCATAATTCATTAGTATTTATATGGATAAATCTCAAATATATTTATTTGCTAGGCAGTTGCTAGAGTGTTCAAGGAGGATGCTAGGGCATTGTTATTTGGCTTCAAGGCATTGCTAAAATAAAAATATTAATTACTATTATTATTATTATTATTATTATTATAAAATATTATAATAAAGTGTAGTGCTTTGCAATGGCAAGCACCACTCACATTTTGTGTACACAAATGTACGTCTAGTTATATTTTTTTTTCTCCATGATGATTCTCATAAATTCTTAAAGATTCTTATTTATGCAATACAGTATTACACAAACTTAATACAATTTTTAGTTGTTTTTTTTATTATTTAAATCAGTATAAATTAAAAGCAGTATAAAAACCACTATAAAATATAGATTCTTTACCTATAGTATAAATAAATACATTTATTCATTCATTCATTCAATGAGATTTTGGGTGAAAATGTACTTAATTTTTTAAAAATCTTTACTGTATACTGTAAAAACTTTGTAATATTATTTTTGCATCATTTATGCATCATATATATAATATACATAGTACTGACATTTAGATTTTTATTACACCAATGAGAGTGTGGAGGGAAAATGTAACTAAAATAATTTCAAAAACAAAATAAAGTCCAAAAATATACTTCATTATCTTACAATAAAATTTATTTATTTATTTATTTATTTTTTTTTTTTTTTTTTTTTTTTTTTTTTAGTGGAATTTGACCCAGGCATTGCTTTTTGAGCTTTACCTGTAAAATGTATTCATAACCATCATATTTGTTGATGTGTGTTCTCCTTATTATTATTTCTACTCAGAGCACTCAGTAGTATGTAGTCTGAAGTAAACACTGGAGTGTGTTTTCTGTTATTTTTTGCACCCGTGTTGCTTCAAATGTCTGATGTTTTTGCATCCCTGAGGCTTGTATGTCAACAGCAGTCTTACTGTCCCAAAAAATGAGGTTGTTCTCTGTTCACAGGATGACTTTACCCGCGGCTAAAAGCTCTAATCCACACCAGAGATTGAATTTCTTGGACAAGCTTCTTTATGTGTGTTGATGCGTTTCGCCAGTGAATAATTTAGGTCCGTGTGTGTATTGTAATTTATCAACATGGCAGTCTAGAGACAAGACAGACATGACATTTGCGCTTTGGGTTGAGTGCTCTGCTCACAGGAAGTCATCGTGTAGCAGCAGGAATTGCCTGACACACAGTGTAGCTCAGATTTAGGAGGTTACAGAGCTCCAGACATCAGCGAGCAGAAGTCTGCAGTGTTGTTGGAAGCTTAAAAATATTAGTGGATAGCTGAACAGAAATACGTTCGCCGAGGAGAAATTCAGGTGCAAAACAATAGCAGCATCAAGCGGAAAGGTCACAGACAACATCACATTCAAAGACATAGTGTAATCAAATAAGGCATTTCAAAATACGAATGCATTGTCTTATAATAAAGAGTTTTCTTTTGACATTTCGTGTAGAATTAATCTCACATGACCAGAATTTTTACTGTCAGCATGAAGTCTTATGCACTTGCAGCTCATTCTGGCTGAAAACAACCCAGTTAGACAGGAAGAGAATAACTTATTGACGCGGATAGTGACCAGTCATGGTTTATTTTGTTTTTCTTGCTGTTTTGGGGATGAGAAATTAAAGAAACAGCTGTGTCTGTCTGGACCAAATTAAGAAATGTTCTCAGTATTGTGTAATTTTTGTCTATTTTTTCTTCCTCAAACTAAATAAATACTGATAGTTTTGCATCTACACTAATTCAAAAATGTGGGGTCGGTAAGATTTTTTCAAGTCCCTTTCACTCACCCAGGCTGCAGTAATACAGTAAAAATACAGTAAAAACAGTAATATTGTGAAATATTATTACAATTTAAAATAACTGTTTTCATCTGTTTGAATAGATATGTAATTTATTCCTGTGATACAAAACTGAATTTTCAGCATCATTACTCCAGTCTTCAGTGGCACATGATCCTTCTGAAATCATTCTAATATGCTGCTTAAGAAACATTTCTTATTATTATTCTTATTTATTTATTTAGGAGTCTTTGTTGAATAGAAAGTTCAAAGAAACAGCATTTATTTGAAATTTGAATGATTTGCAACATTTTAAAACTCTTTACCGTCACTTTTTGTCAATTAATTGCATCCTTGCTGAAAAAAGCATTAATTCTTAAAAATAAATAAAATAAAATAAAAAAATAAATAAAATAAAATAAATAAAATATTAAATAAATAAATAAATAAATAAAATAAAAATTACTGACTCCAAACTTTTGAATGGTATTTTATAAAACATTCAGAGATTTGATTCCAATAACCTTATAAAAGTTAATTAAATCATTTGGTTTCTCTGCAGGATGAGTATCTGAATGAAGACGTGGACGCTCGAGTGATTGAATATGAAGATAACCGGCCGCTGCTGGACCTGTTCCTTCAGAAGCCCATGGGCATGTTAGCTCTACTGGACGAGGAGAGTCGCTTTCCTCAGGCAACTGACCAGACCCTTGTCGGCAAGTTCCTCTCAACATCTGACCTTCTCCCTGAAACATCAGAGAGCGTTTAGCTTTAGTTGTGTTCATCTGGTGTCTTATGACCAGGGACACTTGCACTCACACACACACACACACACACACACACACACAAGAACAAGGGAGAGGCTGTCATCAAACATTTACTGGCATGCTAAGTTTTCATCTGCTTTCTCCAGAGGACGCTCTCAATGAAGTCTTTGACTGACAGCTGAATAATTCAACATGCCAAGACTAGACGCCTAGCTGTTTTTCCATGACTTAGCTTTATTGCTTTATACTGAATGAAACGGACAGATGAATTCATTCATGTGTATCTCATGGTATCACGAATGGATGAATGAATTAATGAGGGTCGGGTCAGTGAATGAACAAATGTATGAACAAATGAGCAAATGAATGAATGATCTGACATAAATGATGAATGGTTAAATGTACACAACAACAACAACAACAAACAAGTAAATGACCAAATTAATTACTGAACTAATGAACTTGTGAATGGATGGGTGTGTGAATGAACTCATAATTAACAAGCAGTTGTCTTTTATTCATTCAGAGAAATTTGAGGACAACTTAAAGTCCAAAAACTTCTGGAGACCAAAGAGGGTTGATCTGGGCTTTGGAATCCATCACTACGCAGGCAAGGTAGAAATATTATATTTATCAGTATTTATTCCTGCATCTTTTTTTTTTTTTTTCAAACATACCACAGAAACAAAGATTTGAAAGAGAATTAATGGATTGTTTACCCAAAAAGGACAATTCTGACATCATTCACATTTCTATAAATAAAGGATCCAAATGGAGTTTTCACAGCAGTGCCATTAAAGAACCGTTTTTATACAAACAGTTTTTTTTATAGTGTGAAGAACTTGTCCATTCTGCTGTATAGAAAATAAAAACACATTTGTTAAAATATCTTCTTTTGTGTATGTAAGGGTGAGTAAATGATGACAGAATTTTTATTTTTGGGTGAACTAAACTTCTAAGCCAAGTTCATCTGTGAGAATAATAGTCTATTAGATGTAAATACATCTCGTTTCTCATGTGGTTAGGTGATCTATAATGCCAGCGGTTTTCTGGCTAAGAACAGAGATGCTCTGCCTGCTGATATCGTTCTTCTGCTGAGGTCCTCAGAGAATGAACTGATCCGTAAACTGGTTACTCACCCGCTCACTAAAACAGGTTTGCCTTGACTTTGTATTCTTTAGAAACATTTAAAGACTTTGGTATGTCTGCTGTTTAGATGCTTCATTTTCTGGCCTTTTTTATACAGATATAATTATTTTGTGTTGCTAAAGAACCCACAAATCCACACACATTCATCTAGACATGCGCTTATAAAGCTTTTGGTGTGTGTGTGTTTCATTTGTCCTCTCTGTATGAGACAGATTTTCTAAACAGTGACCTCTAACAATGTGTCAGTCAATCCAATCATTGTGTAATTGCCTCGTTCAATTACTTTTTTTTTTTTCCCCATTGTTCTGCCAGAAAAAAAAAAGGGAACATCCACCAGTTTCCACTACTTTAGTTGTGGATAGTCCTGCAGTGTGATTACTTTTCACAAATCACAAATTAATAGCACATCAAAATTGGCAGAGAAATCACCCCCAAAAGATAATTTATAGCCATTAGTATGGCTATACTTAATATAATACAAATATAATACTAATCTAATATAATACAAAGTATTAAAACATTAAATGGGTATATTATTATTATTATTATTATAAGTAATATCATATATGTGTGTATGTGTGTATATATATATATATATATATATATATAATTCATTTAATTTTTTTGTACACCATAAAATTTATTTTTATCTGTGTAGCACCTTGTTTGACAAACTAACTGGTGCTTCTTCATGTGACCCACTAGAGAAAGCAATACTACTGTAGTGTAATTTAGCATAGCATGAGCAGCCAAATGGTAACTATAGTCACATTCTATTAGATTACACTACATTATAGGCCACACCACAATCTCACAGAGTAGAAATGACAGTGCAAACACCATCTTGTCTGAAACGTTAAGCAGGGAGTTTGATCTATTGGTCTGAAAGAATGAATGTAGCACTCTCTCTAGAAAAGAAAATGTGCTCATTCCCATGTGATCTGATGTGATGAATGGAGGTCATCTGACTGACACAGTCGATTACGTCCTGTGAGATTCACTGGGGATTGTTTCCAGGAAGTCTGCTGGGATTTCAAACCTAGGCTTCATTCATAAGGCTTTTGTTAGCTACTTGACCATTGTGAAGCTTATTTATCTGTCACAGCACTGACCTCTAAAGACCATCTATCCCAGTGCCCTTGAAATGGTTAACCTTGCAATTAATGGTGGATTATCTTTGAAGAACATGTGATCTAATCTAATGAAGTATCAACAGCAGATTTCTAATGTGTTTGGTTATCGCAGTGAAAGCAGATATATCCCCTGACCTCTCTCTTTGTGCAGGTAACCTGGCTCACACTAAAGGCAAGGCTGCGGGCTCTGCTCGTATGGGCACACAACAATCACAACACACAATTAACTTTGCCAAGGTACCTCATTTTGACCTCTTCTCCTCTCTGTACTATAGAGCTCCTAAAGGGACATGGTGATGGTAAAAAAAAAAAAAAAAAAATGAGATGGAAGGAAAATTATATTTCAATGTATTTCCATTTGCTCACAAAACCATTGCATTCTCCTGAAGAACTTTGCATTCACCTGCAAAACTTAATAATATGAGGTATTTGGAAAAACATTTAAATTAACAAAATTCTGTGCTTTTTCTACGGGGAACACTGCTTTGCTAGAGAATGTAAATGTTTAGTAAGCAAATGCAAAGTTTCTCAGGGGAATGCAATAGTTTTGTCAGTGAATGCAACTTTTCTCGGGAAACAATAGTTTTGTAAGAGATCGCAAATGTTTTGGAGCGAACGCAATGTTTTTCAGAGGAGCACAATAGTTTTGCGAGAGATTGCAAATGGTTGCTAGCGAATGTAAATATTTTGTGAGTGAACGCAACATTTCGAATGCAAAGTTTTTGGGAATGCAATAGCTGTGCGATAGATTGCAAATGTTTTGCGAGCAAACAAAGTTTCTCAGGGGAAGGCAGTAGTTTTGCAAGAGGTCGCAAATGTTTTGCAAGAGATCGCAAATGTTTTGTGAGCAAATGCAATGCAAATGTCTCGGGGAAATGCAGTAGTTTTGCTAGAGATCACAAATGTTTTGTGAGCGAATGCAAAGTTTCTTGGGGGAACACAATAGTTTTGCGAGAGATTGCAAACGGTTGCTACTAAATGTTTTGTGAGTTAACACAACATTTCTTGGGGAAACAACAGTTTTGCAAGAGATTGCAAATGTTTTGGAGCAAATGCAATGTTTTTCAGAGGAGCACAATAGTTTTCCGAGAGTTTGCAAATGGTTGCTAGAGAATGTCAATGTTTTGTGAGTGAACACAACATTTCTTGGGGAAACACAGTAGTTTTGCAAGAAATCGTGAATGTTTTGTGAGCAAATGCAAAGTTTTTGGGAATGCAATAGCTGTGCGATAGATTGCAAATGTTTTGCAAGCAAACAAAGTTTCTCAGGGGAAGGCAGTAGTTTTGCGAGAGGTCGCAAATGTTTTGCAAGAGATCGCAAATGTTTTGCAAGAGATCGCAAATGTTTTGTGAGCAAATGCAATGCAAATGTCTCGGCGAAATGCAGTAGTTTTGCTAGAGATCACAAATGTTTTGTGAGTGAAGGCAAAGTTTCTTGGGGGAACACAATAGTTTTGAGAGAGATCATAAATGAGAACGCAAATGTTTTGGAGTGAACACAGTTTTTCAGGGAAATGCAATACTTCTGCAGAAACACTGAAATATAATTTTTCCTTCCAACACACACACACACATATATATGCATGTATGTATTCCCTATCACCATGTCCTCTTAGGGGCTCCATATTGTTCTGTTATTTTTATTCTACCTTTACAACTTCTATATGTAAATGATCTGTGTTATGAGGCTAACCTCAAGAAATTGCTGAAGTTGCTTTCTGTTGAAGTTTAAATTTGGGCATTAATAAGGTAGTGGGCTTATGTTTTTGCTTAGGAGCTTCTGTGGTTTCACTCTTTGGAATGTACTAATTTTCTTTCCACTTCTATTTTGTCTCTCTGTCTTTCCACACTCCATACCCATCAATGACATTTCCATTCCTCCTTCCTATAATGTCTTCTGTCTAAAGCTGGAGGGTCTTATGTTGTTCAATACTGTATCATTCAGTGAGGTAATGATCCTGTAGTATTTGTGCTGTACATTAGAGACGTTCTCATAGAGGATATGTGCCTTTTGCCAGCCGGCACTGTGCTCACCGATTTTGGTTGTCTATTTGTATATATGTGGGTCTTTCTCAGAAAACGGTGCTTTTTTAATAATTTTATTTTAAAAAGTTACTTCTGAACTTTCAAGAAATCGTTTTTTCCCACCTCAGGCACAAATTACCAGGACAGAACTACCTTAGATATTAGCTGATCACCTTAGGTTGATGCATCCTTCCAGTTTTCAGATTTGTGGTGTACATGTATTTTTCCCCTTCTAGTTACTATACTGTTAATCCCAGTATCGGAGGGAAAAAAGTAAAAAAGCCAGCTGTGCCAGAAATTCATGGTAATAAATACGGTGTCTATATTTCTGCAATGGCATATCTGTACCCGTATTTTTTTACAAATTTAAACGCATTTCATTATAATGTTATATAATGTTAATATTCTAACCTACCTACCTATCAAAATCAGTATATTATTTAAACCCTTTAGAAATTTACATTTGAATTATAAGTCTATAATAAAATATAGTAAATTATAATTCTATTAGCTGAATGAAAGTCATTAATAAAACATAAAATATGATCATGTTAACTAGCCATTTATCATTAATTTGCACCAAATTACATGATTTACAGGGATTATACTCAATATTTGTACCAAGAATATTTTTTCTGTAAAGCTCTGTAAAACAAAAATACTGAAAAGATATTGAAATGAGTTTGATGAGGCCAGTAAACATATTGAAATACTGATAAAGACTAAAAGAAAAATTCACCATGTGAATTTATTAGTATGATTTCAAAAATAAATTAAAAGGGCTAATGTCAGTATACCCAAAGTGGCAAATGAGGTCATGCACATTGACGTGTTTTATGAAAGTCCGATATATCAAATATTGCAACAAAGGTCTGTTAAATGCATCAGTAATCATGGAGACACGCTTGGCACCATTTCCTGAAAATGACCCATGTCTGTGAGAATGAAAGAGTATCTTCTCATGTGACCCTACCAGCTGTCTATTAGCTAATGCATTTGTAGATTGACTGATTTACAGCTTGATTAGTTCATATAATACACATTAGAATTGAGTGTCCCTGTGGAATTAAGGAGAATTGGCTTCATGTGTTTGTGCAGTCGCATTTTAAAAACATCTAGTTATGTTCCAAGTTTTATGTTTTTTAGAATTTAGTTTATTATTCCCAAGAGAATTATTAAGGGAACACGAGCTACTTAGACCTCACATTCAGGTTGCACTCTGAAATGAATGAGGGTTTTAAACATATTGAAATTATGTCTTTGATGAAGACCTGCATACATTACCATTCATTTGCATATTTAAGCATGCTGTCTTTAGAAAATTTCACATGAAAGATTCCATCCATTTTAGCCCACGTAAAATAAAAGCACCTGTGTCAGTGTGCGATTCTGCTTTGTGTTCAACACTGAAACACCTTGACAATATAGCCTGGTGAAATATTCATGGCCCTTCAAACAAGGAATTTGGCCTTATTGATGATTGTCATAAGTAATTAATGCTTGTTAGATTGCTTTGCAAATGAATCCTGCAGTTAATTTCATGTTATTTCTTTACTATATATATATATATATATATATATATAAAGAAAAAGTTTTGGAGTCAAATCAGACTGTCTTATCACGATTTTTATGCATTTCTTTTTCAGTCTTCCTCTCGGAAATTAACTCCCACCCATGACAAAACAATGCTTGCCTTGCCTGTTGAGACTGTACAAACGGTGATTGTGTGTTTACCCTGACCTTTGGCTTTGTTGTATAAGAGTTTCCAAAAGGAGACATGCATAAATTTATTATAAACAGATAATTTTATGCTTATATAAAAGACCCCCAATATCCCTTCTGTAGATTTTCATGACCACATGTTTTCAACATGCTGAATATTTTGTGTTTGCAAAGGCGGAGAGCACCGGAGACACCACACATCACCCCAGAGAGACCACCAACATGAAGACTCAAACTGTGGCCTCTTACTTCAGAGTAAGACTTCTGAAGACCTAATGATAAGAACCAATAAAAATTGTCACTCGTGATCACAGTCTTGCTTTATTCAATGTACTTTGCAGTATTCTCTAATGGACCTGTTATCAAAGATGGTGGCAGGCCAGCCTCACTTTGTGCGTTGCATAAAACCCAACAATGATCGCCAAGCCCATAAGTTTGACAGGGAGAAGGTTCTTATCCAATTACGCTACACTGGTATTCTAGAGACGGCCAAGATACGCAGACAGGGCTACTCTCATCGTATTCTCTTCAACAACTTCATTGAAAGGTTGGACTGATACTACATATTACTGTGTGTCAAGTGCATAAACCCCTTTTCCACCTAAATGGTGTTTATGTTGGTGCTGGAGCCAATACTCTGCCAAGGGACCTGTCCCTTAACTGGCCTGTGTTTCAAATGACTTGAGAAATGAAAAATGACATGGTGTGACTACATAACCCCCCCTTCAAACAAAGCCATCATGGAACCCATTATAGCTCATCCTGATCTTTGGTCTTAGTTTTGAAAACGTATTTTAACATCTAAATTAACAGCCATCAAAACTGGCGAGAACCACAATTTAACAACCAATAATGGACCACCACTTCCGATACTGGCACTAGCACGTTGCTGGTGGAAAAGGATTGCCTCTTTAGTCTATAATTTCTCAATTGTTATGTTCAGAGTTGCCTTTTACTAACCATTGGTCTTTTCAGATACTCTATATTAGCATTTAGAGCCAATGAGGAGCCAGCAATGAATCCTGAGACATGTGCTGTTATTTTGGAGAAGGCCAAACTAGAGAACTGGGTTCTGGGAAAAACAAAGGTTGGTGAGTCAATGGCATTAATAACTTCCGTTGTTGTCCAACCAAGCTCATAAGTCTGATGGTTATGTGTTCAGGTTTTTCTTAAATACTATCACGCGGAGCAACTGAATCTGATGGTGAGGCAGACCACAGACCGGATTGTTCTGGTCCAAGCATATGTACGGGGCTGGCTGGCATTTAAACGATACCGTTTGATGCTGGAAAAGCGAGAACAAAGTGCCGTGGTGTTGCAGTCAGGTGTGTTCATGTTATTGACTAGATGTTAGAATGCAGAATACTCTGCTGAACAAGCTCTAAAATCTCCTTTCTTCTAGCATACAGAGGACACAAAGTTAGGAAAAGAGTGGCTGATGACAAAAGCAAAGCAAAGTCAGAAGCTGTTATCACACAATTCCAAGCAGGTAAGACAAAAAAAAAAATAAAGTATTGAAGAAACTGAATTAAATGAGTTTAGAAGGAAAAGACTTGCACTAAATCACGGCATCTTCATACAGTTTGCAGAGGATATCTGGCAAGGCAGAAATACAAGGAGTTGCTAGATGAGAAGAACAAAGCTGCTGCAAAGATCCAGGCCCATTACAGGGGACACAAAGAGAGGAAAAGCTTCAAGAGGAAAAAGTAAGTCCTGTTCTTATTCTAGATGGTTTTATCCTCCTACTTGTGGATTATTTTAGAAATAAAATCCAACATTTTCAATCAAAGGTTCATCATTTCAGTTTAAATTCTATCTCATCAATCTCTTTTTCCTACTGGTTCCTTGTTCTTCCAAGCGTTGTCTTCATTTCCTTTGTAAGTCTCTGAGTCTCTAGCTGTCTAACAAAAGGTATGTGCTAACCGTAAAATAAATACTGAAGTCCTGCAAGGCCATTTTACCAAATTTGCAAGATAGTATCAATTGCAACAGCTATACCAACTTGTGTTGGTATGAAAAGAGAGAAGGCGTGAAGTGAAACGAGAGACACCCGGTAATATTGACAACCTTAAAGGGTCATGAAAGCCATTGGTTTAAGTCCTGCCTGAGTTAGGATGTCTTTCTCTGTGTAGCGTGCATGTTCTGTCCTGAAACCTCTGGGTCCTCTGGTTTCCATAATAGTCCGATACATGCGGGATAGGTGAATTGGAGACAATAAATTGTCCGTAGATGTGAATGTGTTTCCCTGGGATGGGCTCCAAGCATCCCAGCAACCCTATATTTGACAAGTGGTTTGGAAGATGGATGGATGAATACTAAAATCTTAGACTGCTTAATGCTGCAATTGACCAGTCAGAGCAAGGTACACATGAGCCGCTTTTCCACCGAAATTACCTGGAACAATTTGTCACAGGAACTTTTTTTTTCCCCCAGACCAGTTGCTGTCTGCGTTTCCATCGCGGTCTATAGTACCGTGAAAATTAGGCAAATAGTCTGGTGAAGTAAGACTGTGCGCGACTGCTCCCTCCCAGTCCAGGGCCGTTTCTCAGTACGCAAATTTTGTAAAAGTAAAAGTCCGGTAGTTCTGCAAATGGAACAGCAAATGGAACTTGACAACGTCAGTCAGCTCGCCTTGGCTACTGCAATTTCCTTCGCTGTACTTACAATAAAACAAAATACTATATGATATCAAACGCCACTGCCTCTTTTCATTTAAACATAGGCTATTAATAGCTGCATAAATGTAGTTCAGGGAATGTACATACATAACATATTAATAGATTAATAGAATAAAGACCAAAGATTATCTGTTAGATTTACCCAAAACGAATAATGTATATCTCATGTTTAACCACTACAGAGACATCGGAGCTAATGGCAAATGTCAGAAGGACTAGCCGAGTTGAGGCTGCTCTCACCGGTATACATGAGCACTGAGCGCCCGGTGAAGCACATTTTTACAAATAAACCACAGATTTGAGTTTTAAACAACTACATTCTCGCCTGAAATACACTTAAAACTACATTTCATGACACAATAGCAGTAATATTTTGAAAATTATGCAAATAAATGTTGGTTGAAATAATGCTGCGTGAGCTCAACCAATCAGCGTGTTCAGCGCCCAAGTCACACCCCTGAAAGTTCAGGCCTTTGAAAAAGTACTACCTTGCGAGCAGAGACTTTCTGAGGGGCAAATTTCTACCCGGAACTTTATTTAGATCCTCGTTCCTGCGGTGGAAACACACTGAATACCGGCCCAAAGTCCCTAGTTCCTGGGGAAAGTTCCTGCTGTGGAAACGGGCTTATACAGTAGAATCAAGAATTCAACAGTGCTATGGTAGTATAAACTGATTTATTTTATACAGGGAAGCCATGCAGAAGGAA
Source organism: Tor tambroides (assembly GCA_021397915.2). Taxonomy (NCBI): domain Eukaryota; kingdom Metazoa; phylum Chordata; class Actinopteri; order Cypriniformes; family Cyprinidae; genus Tor; species Tor tambroides. The sequence continues at coordinate 26,409 of JAFVLL020035280.1, forward strand.
AAAGCTGAGAAGACAGAGGAAGTGACAGAGGCCCCATCAGAATCAGAAGGTCCAGTTACAGAGGAACCTTCACAGGAAGGAGGTGAAGTGGTAATGGATGAAGCTGATGAAAAGGCTGCTGTGGTCCTCCAGAGCAACTACCGAGGTTACAGGGAAAGGAAGAAATACAAGGAGCGTCGGGAACGTAACAAGACCTTAACAGGAGATGAACTGGCCATTTCCTCATCCACCATTGAAGAAGTCACTTCTGGAGAAGATTTAGATGCTATACAAGAGGAAGTACAGGAGAATATGGAGGAAGAAGGGAAGGAGGCTGAGGAAGAGGCTGCAAGTGGAGGAGATGAGAACAATGAACAGGAAACCAAGGCAGCCACTGTTATCCAGAGCAACTTCAGAGGTCATAAAGAACGTAAAAAACTCCAAGAGGAGGGGAAGTTGCCGGTTAGAGGGAAGGATACAAAGAGTCCTCCAGTTGAAGAGGAGCTTCCTATTCCAGATCCACCACCTCCAGAAGAACTGATGGAATTCACTGAGGACATGGAACAGGAGGATGAGGCTCCAGCTGGACCACCAGGAGAAGATGAAGAGGCCAAAGCCGCTGTGGTTCTTCAGAGTAACTTCCGTGGCCACAAAGAGCGTAAAAAGCTCCAGGAGGAAGGCAAAATCCCCAAGAAAAAGCCAAAAGAAGATATGGCTAATCCAGACACTTCAGAACAAGACAATTCTCTTGAGGAACTCCCACCACCTCCATTAGAATTCGAGCAAGACCAAGAGCTAGATTCCAGTCAGTCTCCAGGGGCAGATGAAGAACATGCCGCAACTGTTTTACAGAGCAATTTCAGAGGCCACAAGGAGAGAAAGCGATTGAGAGCAGAGAGAGAAGGAGCCACTGGAAAAGAGCAAGAAATGGTTGAAGAGGTAGAGGAGCAGGAGAATGGGGAAGCTCTGGACATCACAGATGTCCAGCTGGAACGGAAGGGGGTAGAAGAAGAGGAGGATGCTCAGGCAGAGGAAGCCCAATATGATGAGGAGCAGGCAGCCATTAAAATCCAGAGCAATTTTAGAGGTTACAAAGACAGAAAGAACCTGAAAGCTACATCACAAAAACAGGATGAGGAAGTGGAGTTGCTCTGCAAAGAGGTGATTCATTTTTTTTTGTGTTTGTGTAAGTTTACCCACAAATGACAAATTTGTCATCATTTAATAACCCTGATTATCAATCCAAACCTGTATTTATCAGGTAACCAAGGTCTCTGAAGATTTCTTATCACTGCAGAAGAAGTTAAATGAAATCATACTTGCCCATCAGCTCAACCCCAATGAAAATGGGATGTTTGTGAAAGGACAACCTATGAATGGCTACTTCCAGCCACCAGGTAAACGTCCTTCATAGATTTTGTCCAGTCATGTCTGACATCTTAGTAATTGTAACCATTTTCGTGTTTGGTGACACTTAAGTATACTTTTAAAAAGTGCACTTTGTAATAATGTCAAATTAAAAGTTTTACTACATTTTAAATCGTTTTAATAATCTTTTGTCATGTTTTTAAGATGTACACTTATTTTGATGCACATGTAAAGTACTGATTATCATTTTAACTGTGTTTACATTCAATTGATATTTTAAATGTTCTAATCAACAAATGTGTAATTACAATATATTTAAATACATGACATAACAGTTTCAATAGAAATGTATGCTTGTCCGTACATTGGGCAGTGCACTTAACAAATTCAAAGACAATAGAATTAAATAAAGACAATAATGATGTACTTATAATGTAAAAATGTTTTTTTTTTTACTTCAAGAATAGCTTTGATTATTTTAACTGAAAACAAAAGTGGAGAAATATAGCTGTTTTTTTCCCCTTAAGATTAAAATAGCTTAAAATAACAAAACTCTACCTTAATTAAACCCCTGCAGTATACTTGTTTGCTGTCAATTTTATCAGATCATGAAATTTACTTTTCTCTAACAGAGATTGATCTTATCAAAAATTGGATGTCTAGTGCCACAACATGTAAATTGGGCTCAACAAGATGTGTCATCAGAAATTTTCCCCCAGCTGAGCAAATCTAATGTTCATTTGATTTTTGTTGCGATATGTCTAATTACTTTTGGGAGGATAATTCCTGCAGATTCTATTATTTCTGATATGCACCTTGTGTCTAAATGAACCCAGATTATTCTGTCAGCAGTGATTATGGTCTCTGTGTTGACAGATATGGCCTCCTGATCTGTTTTGCTCTGTCACATAGTCTTAATCTCATCTGTGAAAGCTGAACTTCTGCAAAAATCTTGCTAAAGGGATTACATTTGCTTCATAAATACTGTGGTCATCTGTCACATGTTTATTAATGTTTTATTGTGATTGTAAAATGTCTGTGGGAGCTCCACAGTCAAAATAAATAATCTAAACCAGAGTCTTTCTGTGTGGAAACAATTATTATTGTGCAATTATTATTGTTTCCACATAGAAGTGGCCTTTGAATGGCAGTCACATTTCCATGTACATGAAAGGTCTTTAAATGCTAATCGCATTGCATGCAAAAGTGCCCCGGCAATTACAGCAAGCATTAATATAAGCGCTGCAAATTGGCTTTATACCTCTGAGCAATCAAGAATTGCTGATGACCTTTCAAGTGACACATTCAATAAATATGACAAACTCTCCAGCATGTGCCCGCTGGTCCTGGTGGACATTGATTAATTTTCTTTACACTGGACCTTTCTACATGATAAACAGTGCTTGAGTTAGCAGATGCTATTCAAATAAACCAAAGGTCATTTTTGTTCCTTTTGGTGTTGATTGCAAAGAAAAATTTTATTTGATAAGGAAGTATTCTGTGTTACACTTTTTTGACATTACACTTTTTGACTTGTACTTTCAGTGTACTTACCTAAGAAAGTACTGGTAACATAAGGTAGCTACATGGATTAATGTTAGTTTTACTGGCAGGTTCAGGGTTAGTACATACGTACTTATTATTACCCAGTTATTGTAAGTACTATAATACATTAAACTATGTTTAAAAATATTTAAAAATATTTATTCATACATAAATTTAACTTTATATTAAGTGGCCTTACTATATACTTACTTATAAATTAATAATTTGGTACAATGCACTTACTGTGTATGTACATCTTTTTACATTGTACTTGTATTAAAAAAAATACCTGCATGTAATTGCATCTGTAATTAATTTCTGTAAATGCATTTAAAATTACACTGTTGACCCATCCCTTACACCTTAACCCACCCTTAAATCTACTCATACCACCAAACCTGTCCCTAACCTTACCAGTGTCCCACCTCAATAGCAATTTTAAGGTGTCCTTGTTACATGTTACATGTACTTACTATTATAATAACAACAAATTATGCATAATTACATGCAAGTAACCCTAAGAAAAACCGTTCAAGTGAGGCCCATGTTGAGCGTTTCAGATCAGGAATTTATGAGGTTCAGTATCAGCTAGGATTCTGCCTGCCTTAAAAGGGAGCTGCCTATGTAGACAGTAGACAACAAGAAGGCTGACTAGGGTTTAGAACAAAGCTTCATTCTCATTCTTACTTTTACTTGTCTGTGTCAGTGTTGGAACATGTTGTGGCTGGAAGGCATTTCTGATTGATTGTTAGTGGATAATTACAAATAGCGAGGCCCAAGGGCTATACCATGCCGTACGGTTTGTTCGATAAGAACAAAGGGGTCGAAGGTCAGCTGGATGTTGTGTGCTGATCCTATTCTTCTATGTAGCAATGGGGCTCGCCACCAGGGAATTAGTTGTTCTCTTTGCACCTTATTCACACAGCAGACCTATAACACTAGACATAAGATTACATCTTGAACGGGTTTGAAAGTATTGACTTCAAGGTCAAATATTACATTTTCTGTTGGTTTTCACCCCTTATATTTTCTGATCCACAGCCGACACAAAGCAATCACGAACGCCTCGCCGCACACAGCAACCAAAGACCCTGAACACGCCAGAGGACTCCACATACTACACACTCATTCATGTGAGTCAGCATCACACAATCGACCCTATTTTAACGATCTAAGCACACGGTCTAAGGCGCGGGTGCACTTAGGGCGTGTCCGAATCCACTTTTGCTAGTTTAACAACAGGAAAAACAGTCAGCGCATGGTCTAAAAGGGTTGTTCCTATTCCCTTAATGAGTAATGGGTGTGTTTTGGGCATAACGTGCAATAAACCAATCAGAGTCTCATCTCCCATTCCCTTTAAGAGTGGAATCCGCCATGGCGGATTCGCTATTTACACAGCAAGCGCAAAAGACTGAACGCGTCTCCAGAGAGGAAACGGAGCTGCTCGTGCGCGAGCAAATAGGTAGCCTAATTCTGATACATGCAGTGACTATCCATTGTGACATGTAGGCATTTTTATATTTATGTAGCCTACACATTAATAATCTTTTACATTGTAATCCTTTAATTTTTAATATTTGGCATGTTTGTGTGCTGCTGCATGTCCCTGTGCGCATAATAAGCAAAGTGTACTGCTTTGTGGATCCACCTATAGGTGCATATTACTAACACGCTCTTTAAATAACAACAAAAATGCTGTGCCTTTGACTTTAGACCAGGTTTGAGTTGGTCAATGGCGTGGTCTGTTTCAGTTGCCTCAAAATAGCAACGCACCAACAATGCGCCTGAACACACCTCGTTTTCAGTCCAGCACGCCCATGAGCGCACAAATGGGCGCAAATGCACTTGCTGTTTAAACAATGTGGCGCAGGATGTGAAAATGATTACTGCGTCGGGCTGAAACTAGTAAAATAAACCTGCGTCGCACCTGAGTGTATGATAAGGCCCAATGACTCCGATTATCTGGGCTTCAGCTTTAATGATCTTTCTCACACTTTTTTTGGTCTTTTCCAGAGGTCTGTCCAGGACGATAAAAGGAGGCCAAGAAAACAAAGGTAAATCAATTAGCAGAAGTGTTATACTAAACAAAAATGTGCCCTCTCCTTAGAAGCTGCTGCTTTGCAGACAGTGACAAAAGCTATGTTTGGAATAGAATACTAGTGCACCGCATACTACATACGATACACTGTATACTGCCATTTTTTTAATTTTTTTTAAATATTATATGAAATAGCATGTGGCATGCAGTGAAATCATACCCGTTTATTGTCTCAAAAATACACTATCGTTCAACCTTAGAATTGAAGTCTCATATGTTCACCAAGGCTTCATGTATTCGATCAAAACAGTAATATTGTGAAATTTTTATTCTGTTTTCTATTGTAATCTGTTTTGAAATGTAAATTATTCTTGTGATGAAAAGCTGAATTTTCAGCATCATTACTCCAGTCTTCAGTGTCACATGATCCTTCAGAAAATTTGCTGCTCAGAAACATTTCTTAATATAACGGTTGTGCAGTTGATGCATTTCAGGACTTTTTGACGATTAGAAATGTCAAAATTTGAAATATTTTTATAACAATGTAAAAGTCTTCACTGACATTTTTGATCAGTTTAATGCATCCTTGCTAAATAAGTTCTGATTTCTAAAAAAAAATCTGACCCAAAAATATTGAACAATTTGCGTTTTATTTTTGTATTTTTAAACTTAATTTTGTTCAATCCAGTAATCCTATGCATTCTGGGGGGTCCGATGTAATAAAAAGGCAAAACAGAGATGTTAACAAAGGATAAAATCAAATCAAACACAGGTCTTATCAAACTATGGATCGTGGGATAAGATATTCTGTGTTGTGCACAAATAAAAAATGTAGTATGTCATCATGGGTATGAACATTTGCATACTTGCACAGTCCAAATACTTCAGAAATAAAAGACGTAGATGCTGTTCTTAACATAGCTCATGAAAAATTTACCAACATTGGATATAAAGCTAAATCTTAACCCAGTGTTGCCTCCAGTTCACCTTTTAATATGTTCATATCTTAACTGCTGTTAAAATACGCTGTATAAACTATCCAGCCTGTCTAACTAATACATAATGCAGTTACATTTTTCTCATGTCAGACATAATGTAGGTAAAGTATAAAGAATCTGATATAAAATCAATAAAAACTGAATTGTAAACCATATTTGTAACACTGATGCTAATAGCTTGCATATTACGGCTAGTTCCTGTAGCATTTGGCTGTCAGCAGTTAGGTCAGCGTGACACATCCGCAGTGTCACAGCATGTGTGAAATATTGTGTGTGTGATCATGTATCCAGACCTCCATGAGAGCTGCTGACAGGAGATTTCACAGACCAGCTCTGACAGACAGACAGGGTGCCGGACGCTTTAGAACAACACTCTCAGAGTCACACCTCATTAAAAAACAGTAGTTTTTGCAAGTCAGAGATGGGCAGCAGCATGCATCATTTCAGTATTCATGAAATCAACTTTCATAATATATGTATGTTTCTGGTCTTGTTGCAAAAGATTGATCAGAACATGTATATTTTCCTCATTGAGTATCCTGTTTTACTTGTAAATGCTATATTTCAATTGGGGCTTGAGCGTTTCGTGTTGACTTTAAGAGTGAGGTCAGTAGGACAGACAAATCTCTGGCTCTCTGATAACTAGCCTATGTTCTGTCGGAGAGAATAGAGGAAGAGATTGGCAGAGGAAAGAGAGAAAGCAGAGAGAGATAGGGGACGAATAAGGTATCTTGGGAGAAAAAAGGGCAAGCTGAGGACATGCAGGTAATGAAGGTGTACTGCAGTACAAATGTGCAGAACTAGAGAGACAGAGCAAGCAGATGTAGCAGAACACTCTGTTTTTCCTGCACTGTGTAGCTGCCACTTGAATGAATCCCTCAAAACCATGTCCAAGTCCAATTTTTCCTCAAAATCTAAAGAAAACAAAAATAAATTGTATTCTGCTTGAAGAAAATAAGCATATTTTTGATTAGGATTTTTGCAATTTTTGGCATTAATTTCATGATGTTATTCATACAAATTCGTTAATATGAATATGTTTTCTATTTTGGGGGGATTTTTCATGACATTTCTTAAGTTTAGAACAAGAAACATTTTAAAAAATACACTTTATTATTTTAAGTATCGAAGTATTACATTATTATTATTATTATTATTATTATTATTATTATTATTATCTTTAAGACTTTTATGGTAAAAAAATATAACTATTACATTGTTTATCATTTTTATATTATTATGTTTTGTATTAATGTTTTGTTTTTGGCATTTTGATTCATTTGATGAGGTTTTCCACACAAATGTGGAATAATATATTAATAATATAATAAATCGAATTAATTCAGCATACAGTCAGAACACCAAATATTACTACAATTTAAAAAACAAAAAAACTTAAATACTTTATGATGATGGTGATTATTATTATTATCATTATTATCATCATCATCATCATCATTATTATTATTATTATTATTATTATTATTATTTTGTTTTTATGGTCATATTTCATCTTAATATGAATATAGTTCCTATTTCTATTTTTGGCTTTTTGACATTAATTTCATGATGTTTCTTAAGTTTAGAGCAACAAATATATATATATATATATATATATATATATATAAAATACTAATTATTATTTTAAGTATCATCATAAAGTATTATATATTTATTATTATTATTATTATTATCATCATCTTTAAGACCATTTTATGGTCATACAAAAATATAAGTGTTACATTTTTTACAAGTGTTACATCATTTTTGTATAAATATGTTTTATATTAACATTTTATTTTTGGCATTTTGACATTCATTTGAGATTTTCCACAAATTCTCAATATAATTAATATATTAATTATATAATAAATAGAATTCATTCAGCGTAAAGTCAGAACACCAAATATTACTACAATTAAACAACTCTATAATATTATTATTATTATTATTATCTTTATAAAAATAAACACATTCTATAAGTATACAATATATAATTATTATCATATTAATATATTTATATTAATACTTTTATTATTTCAAGCATAATATTATAAAAAAAATATTAAAATAATAATTGTTTTTTGTTTGTTTTTGGTTTGTTAGCGAGACAGACAGGAAGTGCATCAGTAGGCCAGTGGGGCTGACTGATATAATTGCATCAGTGGTCTGGCTGGCAGGCCGTCGGCTCTTGGCTTCAGTGGTTTCATAGATCTCTGTTTTCATTACATAACGCTGCTGATAAGCCCTGAGACAATGAGTAAAGTCCACTGAAAGAACATGTCCATTTGAGTCCATCGCTGCCGAAAAGCCAGTCATGAATCAGAGCCTGTCCTGAAGGCCATCGCTTACACACTGAAGAACAGCCATGAAATACACTCAATACGGCATAATGGCCACCCATTAATAGCAGCCTGCTATGATAAAGTAGACGTTATTTATGATCGGGAACAGATCAATGACTTTGGTCTGTTCCTCACACGAAGCTAATAGTTCCCAATTCATCTGTTTTCTCTGCACCCACCAGCCCCAAAAGGCTGGACAATGATGACCAGTACTACCAGGGTTTGTCCAGCACAAAGTCCACAAGCCTGCCCAGTGACAGACGGCGCTCGAGCAGACGGAGATCTTCCACTGAAAGAAGACGCTCTTCTGAGAGATCACTGTCTGATGTCCCCAAATCTGATCTCCCTAAAGACCCAATGGAGAACAGGTGAAAGAACATTAAACATTTGCATCACAAATACCATCCTCGAAACATTGACCTCAGTGCAGCACACAGCACTGCACATGATAAATGTGTTTGAGCTGAAGATGCAGATATCAAGACGTGAAAACCTCCCCGCTTTCTCGCTTGCGTCTTCATTTCCGTGTGAAGTCACGCTTTATCTGCCCCTCTCTGTCCACAGGCACTCGTTCTCTAGCATGCCCTCTACAGAGAGTCAAAGTGAGGACAACCCTTACGACTACAGAAAGATCCTGAGGAAGACCTCCCAGAGACGAAGGCTAATAACACAGCCCTAACCATCAAGCTTCAGATCTTCTGGAAATACTGTCAGTGACTGATGAAGTTGTCCTTAAAGGAAGGGTTCACCTAAAAATGAAATTTCTGGCATCATTTACTCACCGTTATGTCGTTCCAAACCCATATGATTTTCTTTCTTGTGTAAAACACAAAAGGAGAATTTTTGAATAATGTACCACCTGCTCTTTTCCATGCAGTTTCCATGAGTCAGATCTGGATCGATTGAGATGATTCATTCATAAATCGGACTGATCCGGTTCAGCTCACTGCTCACTGGAGGGGAAGATTGTCTTTTTTTGGGTGACCTGTTTCTTTGAGTAATACGCCGTGTTTTTAGTCCATTTATTGTTACTTGGTTTGGTTTTCCATGAAAGCGCTGGCTTTAGTTTAAGTAGTTACGTAAATAATGACTACTTAACGCTGTACAGAATGTAATGCTACTTGACTTAGACAGGACATTTGTGCTGCTCTTGCTTGATTTTTAACTCGGGTTTAGCAGTTGATGTTTTCTGTTCGTTGATGCATGTGTAAGCTTCTCTGTGAATAAAGATTTGTTCTCAAAGATTTCATAAATTGACCTTTATATTTGCACCAGTTCTTTGATTTAGTGAGTCAGACTTGCTGCCTCATTTCTTCATAAACATTAAAATATGCATTATAATAATTCCCCAGATGCACTGGTATCCAAATATATACAATAATACATACATATGGAATGTCACTTATTTGTAAAGATGATTTTCTAAATATTTAATTAAATCTGTAATTAGCCTAATTAAATTATAAAATGCCCATGATGGCTGATGCTAAACCCTGAGCAGACTAAAGTTACTATAAATATAATTAATATTAAATCAGCTCATTCCATTTATGCGTCCTTTTTTATGTAAAATACATTATATGGTATTAAAAGATTCTGGATTTCATGTTTAGGTAACAGTGACGAAATAAAAATATGGTTTAGGAATATAGATTAAATTAAATACCATTCTTCTAACATACATTCCAAAATGAATTTGGAACTGATCAATTAAATCAATTTATTTTTGTTTGTATTTTAGTGTGATGCAAATTTTTTAGAGTACCTACATGGATTGCAGTTGAACTCTCTCTCTCTCTCTCTATATATATATATGTGTGTATATATATATATATATATATATATATATATAAAATGTATTTTTTGCCGATGTAACTCTCTTGACTTGCTTTTCTATATGAATTTTTTCTCGTTTTCTCCACGCCAACCTCATGTGAGTGGGCAAATACGCGTATTTCTGCTTTATTATTATTTTGCTTAACCTGTTATTTTCTACATCCTATAATATAATTATAATTTATTTCTGCTTTATTTGGGGTTTCATTTTATTATATGCATGCGGAATAACTGGCCTGTGTGCCATGGCGCACGATCGCCGCACACAATTAAGAATGGTACAGAAAAATAATTAAATTCACAGTAATGTTTTTATTACTTCTAGGTTTTCCTGTTCATGTTTAAAACTGGGTCTCCAATTTCCTTGTTAATAAGAAACGGTTTGATGATAAAAAAGGGACATAGATATAGACCGCAGATCTGAATGTCATGGTCCATGGTCCTTCTCCTCCTGCTTCTGATGAAGTCTGCTCACTGCTAGATTAAAGCAATTACAGAATCTAAAAAAAAAAAAAAAACTGTTGTGCCTTCAGCACAGATGCGGGTGGTGCGCCAGGAGGGGCATAAACTGGTGTGTGTGGTCACGATTAACGACGCAAAATAGTTCGTCATGATCCGAATCGCGTCGGAAATTGTCTGGTGACGTGAAGCGGATTATTTTTACGCCACAAGATTATTTTTACGCTTTTATTACCTCTAGAGTTGCAAGTTTGCACGTTGGAGAGCCGGCGTAACGGACTGCAAGAAGTGCTTTTTAAAAATGTACTGTGCACCCATAACTTGCGTTTGCAGCTGAGGCATGTGAAAGAGAATGAGAGCTATTGGATGTCTGCGTCTCCATCAGTGCCAGCGTTTCTCCATGAGTTCAGTGACGGTCTCCGGCTGCTCCAAATCATTGCGCACGGCGCACCGACTGAATCTAGACGCTCAGTCTCGGCTGATCTCCATCTGAGGGCTTTGAACATCTTTTATGAGCACTTTAACAATTAAAGCACTTGATTTGACGCGTTTGGACAGGTGTGATTGTAAATACATCGCGCACGCAGCTGGGTTTTGGATTCAGCACCACGGCTGCGGACAGCTCCCGTTCCCCCGTGACGCGCGTCTGGATGGCTGCTGCTCGCGTTTCTCTGTCGCTGCTCTGATCCGCTCCGTTCGCGATGGCATCTCACGGGTTTTGGTTTCTGGGTGCTGAAAACGCGACTGGAAACGGCAGTCAAAGCCCGAACACTCGTAAGTGACACGGCGTTCAAAATGAAGCTTGAAAATATGCTGCATTGATTGTGTTTATGTATTAGTGGGGCTTTGAGACAAAGAAATGCGACATTTGTTGTGTCAAGGTTCATTTAAAACCTTGAAATGTCATGTCAGCTGTGTCGTATGATAATAAACAACAGAATTTAGCTCGGGATTTTAAGGCCGTGGATTATTGATGTTGTTAATGGAAGTTTTATGACGGATATGGTGTTCAAATCGCACGCATGTGATCGTTTCAGCCAGAGCATGGTGTCAGGCGGCGGCCCAGAAATTCTCCGGAGGCATCGGCTCCAAATTATGTGGTACGTTTATTTTTAACATGAGGTTTACATTTGTATCTCATCTACCTTCGTAAAATGGGAAATGGTTACGAACAGCGCGAGATTAGAATATCTATTTCATGTTTTCATACTGAACTGTTTCTATATTAGGTATTAAGAACATTTTATTTTCTTATTTAGAGTCTGAAACGAATTGGGTACAGTTAAAAAAGTAACACCTTCCTACAGTGTGAGATGCTGTTGTTTTATTCAATTAACAGAGTAATCGTTTCTTCTGTAGCTCTGTTAAATGTCGGGGAGGCTGAGAAAGCAGCTCAAGCCTCAGTTAAAGCAGAAGATGGGTCTACAGCCGAGAGCTGCGGCTGTAATAAACCCTGTAACTGCCCCAAAGCCGCCGTGGGCTTCTCTGATCTCTATTCAACAGGTAAACCACATATCACATCGCTATCACAACTGGAAAAAAAAAGGCCAAATTGCTTTGATAAGCTGGTTTCATGATTGGTTATATTGATATGACGTGGTTTTATTCGATTTAATTATATTTCCATTTATCTTTGGATGTTGTATGTTCGCGTTTTTTTCGTTAAAATACGTTTGTTTTTTGTTTTTTTAAATATAGGCCTTTTTTATCTATTTCTTGATTTTTCGCGTCGTCTGTGTAATACTCATTTTTAAATGTCATTTCCGAAACAATTTTTAAAATTATATTTATGTGAGTAAAAATAATTAATGCAAATTAAAATAAAATAAAATGAAACTCTGCCTTTGCATTGTTGGGTAAATTAGTGGATAAAAAAAATGTTATTGTACATAAAAATGTAACAATGCATTTCGGAGATCTTGTCCTTTGTTTCTTTCTCAAGGTTAAATGAAGCTATTTTACTCTTGAGTCTTGCACTACGTGCAATCATCTGTTATTTTAATGCAATCATGTTATTTTTTTTTTTTTTACAGATCTTTTACCTGCACTGGATGGGGACGCGAAGACTATGAATTTTCTGCAGGAGGTTGTGGATATATTGCTGGCTTATATAGTGGAATCTTTTGACAGGTCAACGAAAGTGATTGATTTTCACTATCCAAATGAATTGCTCCAAAGGAATAATTGGGAGCTTTCGGACGAACCCGAGACTCTAGATGATATTCTGATCAGCTGTCGCGCCACGCTAAAATACGCCATAAAAACCGGTAAGCGTTTTCATTTTTAATTTGTAAATAATACCCTAGACTCTGTAAAAAGTGGTAACCTGCAATTGTTGCCTTAAAAGGGTTATTTCTATTGGATCGAACCCATAAAACTTCGTTTTGTTGATATAAGATAGGTATTCTTGACTTGAATTATTTTTCAGTGTTTAATAGTTTTCATATTGTGTATTCAAGTATTCATATTCATTAGATCTATATATAATCTAACATAAATACTCCTATTGATTGTCTCGCTTATAAAACAGTTTTTTTTTTTTTTTTTCCAGCTGACAGAACCGCAAGCATCAGTTTTTTTTTTGTTTTTTTTTTGCCTGAAGGCGAAACGAATCCGATCAGAACATGGCTTGATATTAAATGAATGCGTCTAGGGACGATTTTATTTTCTCTGGTGGCATTTTAACTGACAGGCGTTATTTCGAAAAGTGATTTTCGTTTTGGGAATAATTATGAATGATCATAAAGATTGATTGACTTTCTTGCTGTCTGCGCCGGTCAGAGATTCGTTTGAGCTCCATCTGAAGTGTTTTACTCCAAGCGACTATTAATAGAGGGCCATAAATAGATTATAGATTAGTGGGACATGAATATTTTTTTTGTACGTTAAATGATTAATTTTGTATTTTCCCTCAATGTTATCTCTATCTTCAGCACACCCCAGGTATTTCAATCAGCTCTCCACTGGGTTAGACATGGTTGGCTTGGCTGCCGATTGGCTAACGTCCACTGCCAACACCAATATGTGAGTGTGGGTCTCCTTCCATTAAAATACAAAGCAGATCATTTCCTTTTTCTTTGCCTTCATAAGCATTATTTTGGCCTGGTCTTTGTGGTGGCTGGCTTAACCTCACAGATATCCGTTGAAAGGAATAAAGTGAAAAGCTGATGAATTCAGACAAGCAAATATAACCTCCACTCGCTCATCTTGTGCCATTCACAGAGAGAAAATGAGATGGAAATTAAAATTACATTCAGGCTAATAAGAGCAATCATTTTATGTCGGAAGTTAAAGTTTTGATTTATCAGATGCTTAATAAAAAATAACAATGTAGTAACAATGTAATAATGATGTAATAATGTAATAACAATGTAACGTTTTTGTGGGGAATAAAACAAAAGTCAGCTTAGTGTATTTGGTTGTATTAGAAATCAAATGTTAAACATTTTAGAACGTATTAAAAAATCCAAATATTTAAAAAAAAAAAAATCACATCTTGCCAGAAAATGTACATTTCCATCATTGTCTTAAGCTTATTGCAGTGACACACTGCTGTAGAACCTGCAGACTGTTGCAAAATCCTCTCAAGCATCAGCTGCGAAACAGGTTGTCGTGATGTTTGCTTGTCGTGACATTTTTTTCTGGCTTGTGTAACTGGGTCATGTGATCTCTGTGCAAACAGGTTCACCTATGAGGTGGCTCCAGTCTTTGTGCTGTTGGAATACGTCACGCTGAAGAAGATGAGGGAGATCATTGGCTGGCAGGATGGCCGCGGTGATGGAATATTCTCCCCGGGTAAGCAGCTGTCAATCTGTGTGACCTGCTTTAATATATACACTATGTTGCGACGTGAGTGCAAGCACAGGAATTGGCTAAAAGTGTGAAGTTTTTAGGAGAGGATGTCTCCATTAGTCTTTGAGTTTAAAAAAAAAAAAAAAAGACAAAAGTTATTTGTGTTCGTGGGTTGTAATATTAGTATCCAATAGTGAATGTATGATTCCAATTAAGAAAAAATTATTTGAGGTGAATGATGCAAATAATTGCAATTTCTGCACTGCCATTCTCTGCCCCACTTTGCAAAAAAAAAAAAAAATGGATCAGCAAAAATGTATTTTAGGTACAAATCACAACTGGGATATGATGTGAACAGTTACATCAGAGTAAACGACATTCAGAGCCTGAGTAAAAACCGACTGAGGTCAAGCTTTACCTGAGTTATGGAATGAAAGGATATTGTCCTCTAGGTGGCGCCATTTCCAACATGTATGCTATGCTGCTGGCTCGCTATAAAATGTTCCCTGAGGTGAAGGAGAAAGGAATGTCATCCGTACCGAGACTGGTGGCCTTCACATCTGAACATGTACGCCTGTTCATTTATTTTCAGTATCAAAAGTGTGAAATAATATTATTAATAATAGCCAAAATAGTCATTTTAAGTCAGAATGTAAGTCGTTTGTGAAAACACACCCCAGTTACACAATGCTAGTATATTACTTAACACTATAAACTGTATTTATGTCCACATTTTGAGAATTTTGTATTTCACTTATTAAAAGAGAGAGAGAGAGAGAGAGAGAGAGAGAGCAGTCAGAGGATAAATCTCAGGTTTTACTTAAAAAAAAAAAAAAAAAAAGTGTTTTCTGTATTGCCCAGTGAAATTAATTTCTAAGAGTAAAAAAGGAATGAAAAAAGAAAGAACAGAAGGAATGTTTTTTCTTTCAAGACAGCAAAATTGCATGTCATGTCAATTTATATATGATTTCACGAAATGGCTTGATTATAGAACATTTTCATATATGCTTGTAACTTATTATTATTATTATTATTTCAGCAAATAAAGATACTAATCACTATTATATATTTTTCTAAGGACATTTCAAATATGTATAGATTTATGTTTATATGCAGTTTAGTGCATTAATGACTGATTATGCTTTCCAGAGCCATTTTTCAATCAAGAAAGGAGCAGCCGCACTTGGAATTGGTACAGAAAGTGTCATCTGTATTAAAGCAGATGAAAGGTTAGTCTGGATTATCACTACTGATGCATTACTTCATGACTGCACAATTGAGAAATGCACATCTTATAATCACTAAACCATATGACTTCTTTTCTGCTCTCATTTCTTCCAGGGGTAAGATGATTCCTTCCGACCTTGAAAGGAGAATTATTGAAGCCAAGCAGAAGGTAATTTCAGTGACCGTGTCTCCATGACCGTCTCGTGTGTCTCTTTTGGGTCTGTTTAAATAATCTGTGTGGTTCTTTGGCAAAATGGGCCCTTGAATAACGCATTGATTTCTTTCTCACAGGGATATGTGCCGTTCTTTGTCAGTGCCACGGCCGGCACCACGGTTTATGGAGCCTTTGATCCTCTCATGGCTATAGCAGACATCTGTAAGAAGCATGATGTCTGGATGCATGTGGATGTGAGTAGATCTGCTTCCCTGAACTTACATGAACTTATGTGAACTTCCTGAACGTTTCACCTGTGAAATACCGACAGTGGCCTGGGATCCAAGAGTGATCTCAGTGTTGGCACATCCGTATCGAAGTATCGTTCTCTGGATGCAGAACTGAGGACTTTTTCAATTGTACTGCATTACAGATCTTAAAGGGATAGTTCACCCAAAAGTGAAAATTCTGTCACCCTCACCCTCAAGTTATTCTTTTATTCTGTTGAACTCAAAAGACAATATTTTGAAGAATATCCGTAACCAAACAGTTGATGGTCCCCAATAACTTCCATAGTATGGGAAAAAATACTATGGAAGTCAATGGGGGCCATCTTCTTTTGTGTTCAGCAGAAGAAATAAACTTATACAGGGTTGAAACAACTTGAGGGTGAGTACTATTGTGTCTATTATGTCCTATTGAGTCCTATTGAGGGTGAGTACTATTATGTGTAATAGTCCTATGATGCCCTTTAACGAAGTCTTGATTTGGTTTTTGGGGCGCACTAGAATGGGTTTTCATGCTTGATTGTTCCAAAAACACACCATTTTTTTACAAAATTTACATTATTGCAGCACCTCTCTTCCCAGTCTGTCTCAAAAGTTCTGTTTAGCTCCTGTTTCGATGAAACCCCTCCTTCTGAAATATAAAATGTGCTGTGATTGGTTAGCTGGACCAGTGTGTCGTGATTGGCGAACCGCTTAAAGCGGCCCTTAGACACGTCCCTTATCATAATCACAAGTTTCATCTGCTCAGCTATACATATTAACAACGGCATCAATTTTGCCATACCAGTTTGAGTGCGATTCAGACCCTGACATGTTTATGAACAAGAGCATCGTACAGACAGAACCAATGCAAGCATGGATTTAACAGGACGTTTCAGAGTGGTATGTTTTTTTGTTTTTTTTTTGCAGTCTATTTTCTCTAGCGCAACTCAACCAGGCCTCGCCCCCCTTTTTGTGTTATCCGTGGGTGGGAATTATTTAAATGAGTGACACTGTGATTTCACAATATCCGGAAGAAGCATGCTGTAGTCCAAATGAGACATTTTTTGTAGTTCTTGAAAAAGTGTTTTCTGTTAAAGAGAATATCTCCTTTTAGTGTGGACTTTGAGCTTTGTAAATCATTGCAGATCATTTTTATGCTTAAAGAGCAACATTACACAATAAGACTAATAAGTGAGATTGAGTTGAAAAAGTTAAAAAGTACAAAAAAACAACAACTAGAACATCTTAGAACCTGCATTGCAATTCCTTATCAAGAAATCTAAACACCCTAGCAACTGCATAGCCATGCCACAGTAACCACCCAGAACAACTGTACCATAGCACACCATAACACTGCACAGCAGTGCTCTAGTAACCACCCAGAACTGATTGCACACTAGCAAATGGATAGAAATGTACTAAAAAACAATCCAACACCTTAGCAGCTGCACTGCAATACACTTGCAACGAACCGAACCACTCCAAGCGACCACCTAGCAATTCATTAAAAACCACTCAGAACAACTCACCTAGCAAGGAAGCACCTAGCAACACCCTGCCACCACCCATAATTTTTGGTTGCAGCATATTTTGCACAAAAATAATCTCCATAACATGTACAAATGATTTGTTGCTGTTGAACCAGCTGCTTTTGAAGTGTGGCAGAGGGTTAATTTAGCTAGCATGTAATAAGTGTAATCTTTTAGTAGTGTAGACTGTTTCCTATTAGAGGAATTACCTTCAGTCAGTCTGTGTGAGTGTGTACTTGTATGTATTCACTCTCATGGGGCTGATAGGATTAATAGCGATATCTTATTTTCATTATTATTAATTTTTTCTCTGGTGATGCTGTCACCTCTGGCATTTCAACAGCCACACAGACATATTGTGATGGCATGTTGGAGCTCAAACACATGCACTTAGTTTGAATCCTCTCCACCCCATTCATCTGACCTAAAGGCAGCAGCTCATCAGTCTCAAATGGGCTGTGAATATAATGCACATGTATATTTTGATGAATGTTCTGCAGAAGAAATACAATATATGCTTACATATTTTATATAATAAAGATCATTATTAAGTTTTTTGTCAGAGCTCAAACATCTGTGTCAAAATTAAGCATCTTTTTTTTTAAAAAAAAAAAAAAAAAGAAAGAAAAAAAAGTGAAAGACAGCATGTTTCTATAGTGCATTGCAGTTTGCTTTTAAAACAACTTCTGTTTCTGTATTCATACAGGGAGCATGGGGCGGAAGTTTGCTAATGTCCCGGAAACACCGGTGGAAGCTGAATGGAGTTGAGAGGTCAGCACAATCTGCGTTTCCTATGGATTAAATGTCTTGTTCAGTCATGAAACTCTATCCATGCACTGATTGGTTCTCTCGATGCTAGTGCAACAGCCGCTGCACTTCAGCTTCTGAGTATCTCTTTAGTCAGTATCCTGACTAAACTAACCGATGCATGGTCTCTGAGAATTCTCATTTTTAGCCCTCCTCCTCCCCAGCTCCACCTGTCTAGATCTGCTATGAGGGGCTCATCTTTACATTTTGCAGCAGCATGTTTCCTAATATCTTAATGTCTGAGCAGGTTTATCAGAGCAACTCTTCATACTTGCTCAGCAGTGTAGCATATCTAGTCCGCCAAGATCAAACTTACTTACTATAAACCTTATTCTTATCAAAAAATGCTTGTTAAATGCATTCAAAGAGTTGAAATATGATTGAGAAGTCCACAAACGTCTGTGTGAAAAGTTTACCCTTGTGAAATTAAATGGATTTGATCATTTTTCTTTTGACTTGATGTTTCACTGCACAGCACAGTGCCTCAGGGAGAAATCTTGTCTGAATCCAAATAAATGATTATATAGCTATTCATTCATTTCAAGGACAATGACGTGGTATTTCAGTCATTTTCTGTATAAATTGACAATTTTAGGGCTAATTCTATGACCTGGAACCCTCATAAAATGATGGCTGTGCCCTTGCAGTGCTCGGCTCTGCTGGTTCGAGAGGAGGTGAGACTGTCTGCTGTATTCATCAAAACCAAAACATATTATCACATCATAATATTACAGAGGCCAGTATTAAACCACTAAGTCATGCTTAAAAAATTGTGATCAAGTGACATCTGCCAGTGAATGCTAAGAAAGTCATTTTATTTTTTTCTCTTCATGTTATCTGTTCCAGGGTCTGATGCAGAGCTGCAATCAGATGCAGGCCTGTTATCTGTTCCAGCAGGACAAGCACTATGATTTGTCCTATGACACAGGGGACAAGGCCCTGCAGTGCGGCCGTCATGTGGACATCTTCAAACTATGGCTAATGTGGAGAGCTAAGGTATCAACAGCTTTATGTTTTGCGTTCTTATAACTTCAAAACATGACATTTCAAATTTTTAAGTTATTTTGCAATTCCAAGTGTGTGCAATATGAAATTGTACTGCTTTATTTAGTAGCATGCTATTATGAACATTATTTTTTATTATTGCGAAAGTATGTGTACTGTGCACAGTATATGATATTTTTTTTATTTTTTTTTTTGTATGAATGGAATTTCCAGATATGTAGTATACAACACTATGCTCCTAACTTGACTATGAATGAGCTGGAAGTAATTACAGCCGACTGTCATGTCTTAAGACATTTACACAAAAGTGGATTAAAAATGCAAAATAACCAAGATAACTGGATGCCATTTACTGAATTAACCTAGTAAACTAGTATTCCATTCCCATGAAAAGTGAACATTTACTATCAGCACATTTACTGGGCAGCTGGCCTGCCTTCAATGACCGCTGTAAAGACATTTGGGACAGTCGTTCATTCAAATCGGTCAGTTGTGTAAGTGAGGTTTATTGAGGTTTATTGTGTTATTACAATGTTTGTCCTCTCATTTCTCCTCTGAAGGGAACTATTGGTTTTGAGGCTCAGATTGACAAATGTCTAGAGCTTTCAGAGTATCTCTACAACAAGATCAAGGACAGGGAAGGATATGAGATGGTGTTTGATGGAAAGGTAAGTCTGATTAGATGCATTTAATTCTTTTGGACAACTGCTGCATTGCCATCAGTGCTTTTAATTTGGAAGAGACTGAGAAATTAGAAAGGAATTAGGAAGAATGTTCGAAGGAGTAAACTACATAACACCAGGGCTTTTCTACTGACAGAAATTCTCTGCTCTTGTTTAGTCTGAGCAAACAGAACTTATCTCAGACGGCAGGTAAACGGACCACAGACAGTCTGTGCATTGACCGCCTTCAGCATATTATCCACAGTAATTCCAATAATAATGTTACAATATAGCCACAATACTCGACAGACTGAAATTCTGACATTTTCTGTTTTTTTTAGAGTGAGGTTGTTGTACCACAAATTGAATTGATTTTCTGTGGCAGTTTACTATTGTGATATAATCACGATATATTGTAGCCCACCCATATATGGCATGTATTAATGTGTGCGCTCTCTTATTATGCTTTTTGTTAATGGTCAAAAGTCTGAATGTGTTGCAGTAAACATGAAAATTAATCAATAAATCAAACAAATCTTACTATCCCCCAAATTTGAACAGTAGTGTGTGATTATAATTAATGAATAGATACTGCTTTAATACCATTTAATATATTGTATTTATTTATTTATTTTTAACGTAAACTTTAGTGTGTTTTTTTTTTCCTTTTTTCAGAATTATTTAAATGTATTCTGAATGTTAAAAAGATATTCAAATTAAAGCAGTTCATTTCACTTATGAAATTTATTCATAAATTATTTTCCAGGGAATAGCACATCTGCATAAAGATACAAAACGCACAGTATTTCTAAATCCTATCTGATGTCTTTTAAAAAACAAAAATCCCCTCTGAATTTAAATGCAAGTCCTGTATTTCTAAGTAATTTTGTCAAATGCAAAGCTGATTGTGTGTGCTAATTCATCTAACATGAAATGTTTCACCCTTGAAATGACTGAGCAGTCGTTGGAGGCTCATTTAAATGTAAATTGTGCCTGGTGCCAATGTGACAAAATGATTTGGCTGGAGGCTCCTTGCTAAAGTCAGTGCAGTGCAGGGTGAGGAGTGTTCCAGTGTTGCAGTACGATAGAATGACATTTAACAAAACATTTCAGCTCTCAATGTTCAGCAAGCTCTTTTTGGTTTTACCATGCTTAGGTATGACTCGATCTGTGTTTTGTCTGTACGTCCCACCATTTGAATGGATAATGAGTCCTTTTCACTGGTGCATGGAGGCATTCTTCTCTAGCATGGCCCCTGGAGCCTCACAATGTGGATGAGGGCCTCTAATGGACTGTATAGTGTCTGTCTATGAGCTACCTGCTCAAGCGCTCAAAGCCCTCACAGCAAAGCCTTTTGATTGAATAGATTACATGGCTGCTTCCAAACTGACAGTGACAAAAATTCCCATTATGGCCCCAGACGGCCCCTAATCACATATTCCGTCACGGATCTTTAATGGACTCCCCAGAGTGCTCTATTTATGCAAGCGTGTGTTGTTCGTTAAATTGAGTGATGGCTGTGTGTATTTGCGTGAACGTACGCTGATGTTATCTGCTGGTCTCGTGTCCTTGCAGCCTCAGCATACCAATGTGTGTTTCTGGTACCTTCCACCGGGCGTACGCTACCTGGAGGACAAAGTGGAGAAAATGAAGCGTCTGCACAAGGTGAGAAAAATTGGATTCGATCAATTGATGTGAACTGAGCTTTGACGTTTCAGAAGATGACATATTGCTTTTGCAGCAGTGGTACAATGAAAGAGTAACACAAACGTGAATTAATCTTCATGCTCTGTTTTGGGGGTTGGAAAGACCCTAGGGGCATTTCATTAACTCAAAAGCATATTTAACATTGAATTATCACAGATATATTTCATGATACTGTCTTATGAGAATGAATTATAAGCAAAATAGCAAACAATCCTCAAATGTACTCAATTGCAACTTCATCATTATAAATATGTAATTACAAATATACTGTATGACATACAAGTTTCAAAAGAAATTTAGTTTTAGTTTAAGTTAAGATTATTTTAGCTTAAGTATGCCCTAGTCCTCTTTAAGTTGGACAAAAAGCACGCTAAAATTTAGATAATTGCATTTAATATAAATTTAAACTATAATACGTTTTCATTTAATTGCAATTAACATGCAGTTAAGTGTCCAAAAATACCACATTCAGTTCACACTTAAGTATATTCTATAATATGCACTCTTTCTAAAAGTATAATGACGTGTATTTCTTTTTCACAATATTGAATTTTAAAAGTTGTATTATAGCACTGGGGTCTCAGGGACCCAAACACAACACCACATAACAGTAAGATGTCTGTTTGTAACGTCTAGATGCTTCAAACTAGAAAAATATCTAAAATGACATCCCTGCAGTGATGTCATTGTAGGGGGAGGGGCCGCTCATCGGGTGTCCTTTTATTGGCTGGCTGCTCTTCAGTCACTCCCATGCCAGCAAAGCTCTAATCGGCTATTAGTCTGAACAGATGGCGCTCATGCTAGTCATACAAAGAGTCTCTATCTAACCCTACCCACAAACCCCTCCTCATCTACCTGAAACTAGAACACTTATTCTTTGTCCTTTACAAAGGATAAAACTGGTTTCCAGAGACTCTTTAGTAGCAGGATAGTCACATAGGTGTTTGTATTTATGGTGCAGGGACAATGCAATACAATATATTTTTAAAACAATCTTTTAGATGTATATGAAAAGACACTGGACAGGTTCCAGTATATCAAGGCTCGTTTAGATGGACGTGGTTATATGAGCTGGATACAAGCCACTGCTGATAATAGCTGGACACCTGCAAAAGATTTGAGGGGAAGTGAGCGTAATTGTGTGGTGATGAGTGGCTGTGTGTCTTTTATTCATACTGTCCAAAGCTACTGCTCTAATCAAGTCAGTTCTGCTCAGGTTAAGTCAAGGACAGAACATCATGCTTACAAGGAAACACTGGATTGATATTACTGGTTGACATTCTGGTTAGGCTTTAAGGCCAAAGTATACTTCTTCTTTTTTTTACGCGTACATTAGTGTACGCTAGTGATGTGCGGATCGATCCTAAAGTATCGATACTTTCGATACTGATGTTGTATCGAAAGGATCGATCCTCACATAAAAATATCGATTCTAAAGTGCATTTTTTTAACCACTAATTTTATTTATTAAGAAACTCGGTGTATAAAATAAGCTTCTAAATGGAAAAATAGACTATATTAGCGAGTGATTGTGTTGGATAGAGCTATTTCTCCTGCTCGTTGGAACACACGCAAATGCTGAAAGACAGAACCAATCAATCACAGACAGTGTTCGCTGCTGACGCATGGCTCAGTCATAGTGTTTGCTCAAATAGAGCTGCGTTTCCCAAAAGCATCAGAAGCATAAGTAGATCCTAAGAAACCATTGCCACATTATTACATTACATTACATATCAATAATACTATATATAAAATTAATTCTGAAAAATGCATCACGATTTCTAAACAAATATGAAGCAGCAATAATAATCAGAAATGTTTCCTGAGCAGCAAATGATATTAGATTTATTTCTGAAGGATTATGTGACACTGAAGACTGGAATAATGATGCTGAAAATTCAGCTTTGATCACAGATGCATTTTAAATTACATTTTTAAAATAGGCCTACATTAAAATAGAAAATAAATTTCACAATATTGCTGTTTTTACTGTATTTTTGTTCAAATAAGTGCAGCCTTGGTGAGCATGAGACTTATTTAAAAAATATTACAAAATCTTACTAACCCCAAACTTTTGTGTACATGTAATATTTATTTTAAATAGGCTAGTTTGTGTAAGTAAATTTAAACTGTTGTTAAAAGTTCAAATGGATTCTGTTATGTTCTGTAATTGCTGTTAATAAATCTGTCAGAAAAAAAAATATATGCTAAAGTTTCACCTTTAGATGGACAGCATTCTGGCAGCCTTTTAAAAACAATTAACCATGGTTTTATTACAGTAACCACAGTTTACCACAGTATTTGTAGTAAAACTGTAGTAACCACAAATTTACCATGGTAATAATAATACATTTTGTGTGTAACACCATGTTTATTTTTCATGAAGTACCCTCAAAGGTGCACCTTTGTAACTTATCTATACCCTTAAAGCATGCGTACTTGTATGGTACTAATATGCTCCCTTTTAGGGGTATAGGTGCACCTTTGAGGTTACTGCCCCAGTAAAGGGCTAAAATACAATTTTAGTATATTTCATTTCTGACAGTGTAAACAAAAAAAGGCCTGTGAAATGTTTAAAAAAACATGGCTTTAAAATCTAATATTAAGTGAGTATAATTACTGATTATATTCTTTTAATAATTTAAAAGATCATTTTAGTTTACAGGTATCGGTATCGGTATCGACGATACTGGGCTTGAAAATATCGGTATCGGATCGAAAATAAAATAAGCGGTATCGCCCATCACTAGTGTACGCATACAATCGTATGCACAGCCTTGCAAAGTATACTTCATTTGACTCGTACGCGTACACAGATGTTCGACGCATTGAGTTAAATTGCAATACCTCTCCTGGCCTAACGGGGCCAGTGTTTGCTCAATCTCTCGCCATGAGTTAAAACCCATGTAAATATCTTTGTATTCTTTCATGCTACAGTTATACAAATGAGGATATATTCTAACCTCTTCGCACAATTTCTCGTCTATGTAGGCATCGATTGTCGCTGTAGCTAACCCGCATTCCGGTTAGTTCTGTTTATGCAGTTTTTCTTCAGCTACCTTGTGAATCGATACCCCTACGGTTAGAAAATATCCTCATCTGTACAACTGTAGCATGAAAGAATACAAAGATATTTATATGGGTTTTAACTAATGTATGCTAACGTACGCATAAAAAAAGAAGAATACTTTAGTCTAAAGTATTACAATTCTGCAATGAATTTAGTTGGAACTGGTTAACGTAAAGACTCTGTTAAGATACTTTTAGTCTTTATATTTAAAAATATTCAACTCTTCCATTGATGTAACTTGTATTATTAAATGTACATCCAAATAAATACAAAATTAAGCATCTTGTACTCTGTATTATTTAAACAATTCTCAAAGATGTAAGGAAACAGTTGATCCAAAAATTTAAATTCTGTCATCGTTTACAAACCTGACTTACTTTCTTCTGTGGAAAACAAAAGAAGATATTTGCAAAATGTCACTTTGTCATTTTGTCCATACAATGGAAGTAAATGGGGTCCAGTGTTGTTTTGAGACCCCATTGACTTTCATTGTATAGACAAAAATAGTTTGAACAATCGTTGTACATGTGGTGAGTAAATAACGACAGAATTTGGCTGTCACACACCCTTTAAGTGTGAAGCTTTTAGTGGTTGCCTTGTAGTTGGCTAAATAAAACTTTTTTTGTTCCATTTGCTTTCTAAATGAAAGTATGATTTTTTTTTTTTTTTTTTTCTTCTGAACCAAAACTTTTGAACTAAGGTCAAAGTATTCAATATATATACCTTTAAACAGGGTTTTCAAAGAATGTTTCACCAAAGAAAATGTTTGATTCCAAGTCGTTTGATAAAAGAAGTCACATTCACCCAAGAAGGTAACAATGCACAGTACAGAAGGCTGCTCAAGCGTTTTCCGTTACGATCAATATCAGACAGCTCATTGACAAAGCACAAGTACTCTCATTATTTAGCAAATTAATACACTTTTCAGTGTGTTTAAGATGTATTTGTTATCAGTTTTACTTACTGCACTGCACTATTCTTATTAGTGGTGTTTGCTAAGGCTAGCAAAAAGGAGTTACATAAAGGAGGGTCATAAACACCAGAATATCACAGAGGCTCTTTTGACTTGGACCAGTTAACAACTATGTAGTAACACATTAGCAACTGGTCAGTACACCCTGGCAACCACACAGATGTTAAAAAATACCTTATAGCAAAGCCCTGACAACCACCAACAGCATCCCAAAAATTTTGCAAGGACAAATTTTTAAGAAAATTTGAAAAACATTTCCCAAAGCTAATAAAATGTTCTCTCACAGGTTGCCCCTGTAATCAAAGCCAGAATGATGGAGTACGGAACGACCATGGTGAGCTATCAGCCGCAGGGAGACAAGGTCAACTTCTTCCGTATGGTCATCTCCAACCCAGCTGCTACCTTTGAAGACATTGACTTCCTCATTGAAGAGATTGAGCGACTGGGACAGGATCTTTAAAAACTTAAGATGCCAAAACCTGTTATTCTTGTGTCCCTGGATGGATCGAATATTTGTTGTGAATGTAACGGTAAATCTTTGATTCCTCTTCTCCAAAGTCATATAAAGATAGTATGATTTTAAAAAAAAGACAATATGAAAATATCTAGACTTTAGTATTGTAGCGTTGTTGTGGGCTTCGTGGTCCAAAGCCCTGTAAAAGTGTTACCGTCAGCTTTTACTGTCTATCTTAGTGTCTTTGACATGACTTTGTTTGTTTACATGTGTTTATTGAGAATATGAAGAGTTACTTGCTTCTATTCAGTGCAGGTCCTAAGTTTCTATTTGAACAGCTATTCAAAGTGCCAGATTACAGACTATATAGTAGAGTAAACGCATATTATCTAAAACCACTTCATCGTACCTAAAGCTTTTGTATTCAGAGACAATGTGTGACTTATGTTTTATCGATTTATCAAGAACCATAGGAAGAGTTTTACAAGAGTTTCGACCAACTGTATTGAGTGTGGACATGAAGTTCATATATATAGTTTAAATTAACGTATGCTCAAAAAACAAGCACAAATATAATGTTGCGCTCTAAAATGATATATTGGGAAACAGCAATGTTATATAAACATGTCTATACAGTAGCATATTATATACTACTGTACTTCTAAAATTTGACCAAATTAAAATGATAATAATAAACAAGAACAAAATGTTTTAAATGATCTTACTATAAAAACAAAATAATCCTGTTTGCAGGATAAAATGCTCTTTAAAATGGGAATTTCCCTTCCCCCTAATAACATGTGCAATTATTTAACAATGTTCTTTATTTCTTTACTTGGAAATTCAGAATTTCCAACTTAATACTTGGAAAAGTGCAATAGAGCGTCATTTGAATGCCAGTTGGTCTTGGAAACTTTTAGGTAGATGTTCACGTTTAAGCAAACAAAATGTAAAAAAATAAATCAAATATTCATTTTTTTCGACAGTGTCCCCAGTAGCACATGCATATTATGTACTGTATTAAAAAACATGGATTTAAATGACAAATTTAGTCTATATATGTAGTAAAACCCTTTCCTACATAATAGCAATAGATTTCTTAATTTACCGACCCATTCATGTACTTATTTAGCTTTCTTATACAAAATTATAGATATTTCAGGGTATTAACAGAGCTAAATTTAATGTTACATATAAACTCCAAAAAGAAAATAACACATTAGCATAATTAGGGTTCTGCCCTATGATAGTATGTAAATAATCTTTTAAGATGTTCTTGATCAAGTACATATCTATGAGAATACATCACTGTATTGTATATAAGGCAGAGTCTATTTGTGTGGTAAATAATATTATTTTCTCTATTCAACAGATATTTAATCATAAATGGTAGATACATTCTGCTTGTGTGTGCGTGTGTCAGATGTGTTGAATATGATGACTTATGTAACTGCAAAGATGAAGGATCTGGCTTTAAATCCACTTGAAGCCTCTGCATTTTAATGTACTAACTCGAACTGATTATTATAGCACATTTCGGTGGTTATGAAAGCCATTTCTGAACCAGTGCTGGTTGTATTCGTGCCCAAGTGATAAACTTGACATCCTGTGCCGATTTGTATTTTTGTGTGTTTGTAACTGTATTGCCTTAGTATTAATTGCCAGTATTGTCTAGTTCTCCTAAAGAGGAGCTTGTGCACTTTAGCTTATATGTACGATGATCTGTCCAATGGATGTTCTTAGTTTGATGTTTTATGAAACTGAGCGTTGTCTGAATGTGTCCCAGCTTGGACGTCCATTCGAGATGAGAGTTGCTTATAGCTAAAATCCTTTGTAGATTTGCTAATGCTACATTACTGCCTGTCTCCTGTCATAGTCAGCCCTGCTGAAAAACACAACTGAACCCAGCCAAATCTGGTCTTAGATTGGTCTTAGATTGCGTTTCCCAAAAGCATCTTAGTTTGAACCTATTTTGTCGCGACCAACAGTTTGGTGCTTCCTGAATCCGTAGTTCCAACAAACGTTTGCAAACATTCGACTTTTTTTTTTTTTTTACATACATGCTCTAGTACCACGAAGGAAAACGCTAAATAACAGAGAATGAAAGTAGCGAAGCAGTCCTCAGCAATAAGCCAGCAATAATGGCTTTAATTTGTTTAATTACCACCTGCTTGACGTCATGTACAACAGTTCTAACCAATGTGGTTCAAAAACGAATGTGCGACAAAGTTCCTACGTTTTCGAAAAACGGCCATGGCTAGCTAGTTTCTACAACGTTGCGTCAAGCTAAGGTGGTTAAGCAAAAATGTCATTGTACGGGAAACGCACCCCTGGTCAGGCAGGAAGACCAACTTAAACCAGCTAATCCGGCTAATTATGAAAATTAACCATGCTTTTATTATAGTAAAAGTGTAGTAACCATGTTTTTGGCAGATTACTAATTGTATAACCACAGTTTTACTACAAATACCATGGTTAAACTATGGTTAGTGTAGCAAACCCATGGTTAATTTGTGGTTAACATGGTTTAACTATATTAAATGTGGGACTTTTTTATAGCTAATTCTCATAAGGGTAAAGCTGCTTTTTCAGCATGGAAGGAATGCTAAGTTCGTAATTTTCGAGATACGAGTGTTCTTCTGTCCCTTTTCAGGATCGACAAGCTGTGCCACATAGTTTGTGTATTTTAAGCTCTTATATTCACGACAAATGCATCAACATCCTCACTGTGGTAGTCTTGGAACGCCCACTGTGCCGTCTTTCCCTGCTGCTGCTACAAACCTGCTCTCTTTGCACGTGCATGAACGCCTTGCCTTCCGAGCTTGTGAAATACAATCCCAGATATTCACATATATATATGTATATTTAGTGCAACCTGGTGTTAGTTTTAGTGGCAATATGGATAGCTTAGCTTCAAATATATAGTACACTGTCGCTAGCTTGCTCACTCTGTGTTAGCATTATCCAACGTATTTATCTGCTAAGCAAGCATGTTCTGTGTGGCTAGAAGTTGTATGCTTTCGCGACCGTATATCTCTATCTTTCTCTCTGTCTTTCGCTTTGGTTGTTTTCTGCAGCTTTAATATTAGCACGTGTAGTTCCTTGGCATGCCTCTATATAAGCATATTCAAAGTCTCGATGTCTCTCTATCGCACTCTCTTCTTCCTGTGTCTCTCTTTCTCTTGCTTTGCCCTGTAGCAGCTCTCAGACCTTTAAGAGCAGTGTTTTCCCTGCTGTTTCACGGCTACCCATCATGTCCATCAGTCTGTCGTATGAGGAACTCATGTGTTGTCATGAACCTGACCGAACAGGGTAACACCATGTGACTGAGTGAATTCATGTTTTTTTTTCCTTTCTCACTCAACATTGCTTGAAAGTAAAGTGATTGTCTGAGGATCTGATGTTCAGAAGAAAGTAACAAACAACTAGTGTGTTGAAATTCTATAGAGAGAGGCAGATAACAGACCCTCTTGAAATGTGTTTTACTTTCATGGGAAACGCCAATAAATGTTACTGCCAAACTAGTCTGTCTGGATTTTTAATAAACCTCATCACTTGATTTGAAAGACAATGGGCTCTTATGACTAAGCATCCTCCCAGATGTGTTTATATTGAACTGAAATATACTTTAATGCCATTTCTATTGAAACTTGTATGTCAAGGATTAGTATATATTTATAATTACACATTTGTAATGAAGTTGCAATTTAGTACATTTAAAATATACTAACTTCGTATAGTCGTTCTGAGACACATAACCTACTGTACATGCATGAAATAATTAGAACGCATATATTAAACCTGCATCACATATTTATTTAATTGAATCGTAGCGTTTGTCAATTCACAATAGCATTATTATGTTTTATTACGATTTTTAAATGGGTTTAATCAATCATGCAGCCTTGGAAAATGGTCTAATAGTGCGTTTCATGGATTCTCGTCTGTGGAATGCAACACTTCTGGTATTTTGCTGGTTAGTTGACATGGGCAAAATGTATTTTATTTATAATTACACATTTGTAATGAAATGCAAATGCAATTTAACATTTAAAGTATACTAACTTTAAAATATAGCCTACTAAATATTAGGGCTGTCACTAATGATTATTTTGATTATTAATGATAATCAAATAATCAGATAATCAAATAATTAGTGATCATAATCACTAATGATTATTTTGGTAATTGAGCAGTGCAGCAGGCGCAATGATATTACGCAGCGCCTGAAAGTAGTCCCCAGCTATATCATAACTAGTTACCTAGCTGGGGACTACTTTCAGGTGCTGTGTAATATCATTGCGCCTGCTGCACCCATGGTACGGCAGCAAAGTTCCTTGATTATTACGCCGGAATGAGAGTAGAGTTCCTAGCCATAGAAAATCGCAACTTTTCATTTTCCATCGATCTTAGTACACGATGTAACTACAGAAGAGTCAAGTTTTAAATAAGAAAATTATCGAAACTCTTTGGTCATTTTTGAACGAGATGCTAATGGTCTAATCCGATTCAATGATCTATGCTAACTAAGTTAAAAGTGCTACCGGAGATCGGCTGAATGGATTCAAAAACGGTAAAACTCAAATGTTTAACACTAGGGGAGTTGTAAAATGAGCCTATTACCATAAAAGTGGAGTGTTCCTTTAATTAACCCCCTACAATTAAAATTATGATCAAGTATGTTACATGTGCTTTAATATGTTAGTCAGCACATTAAAATAAGTGTAGCCTACTTCTTTAAAGCATGACAAAAAAATTAAAAATAAATAAAATAATGATTAGAAATAATTTAAATCTTTAAATTTGATATGATTACATTAAATGCACTTTTTACCAGTGCACTTTTTTCAGAAATGTATATAATATTTTCCAATGTTTTTCTGAGAATTTTTGTGGATTCTACTGAAAATTATAAGGCAATGTCAAATGTGAATAAACTGAAAAATGTATCCCCCCCAAAGAAAAGTTACATAAAGCCATATAAAGTGAAGTAGCATGTGAAGAGGGTGTTCAGTAAATATTTCAGAGCACAGAGAGATCTGGTGTTTTACAGGTCTACAGTCATACCTCTCATGAACATCAAACACTCACATAGTGCCTAGATCTGTACTGCATTACAAAACGGCAGAGCACTTGACCTTCAGTACAGTCAGTATTAACAGCACTTCATAAATGCCCCCACAGAAACACTTTTGTGCCGTTGAGGGGGATATATTCAGCATTTCACTGCTCAGTGTGCTGTCATCTTCAGTCTATTCTTATCTGATTCTGAGTCAAATGGTAGTAATAAACCAATACAAACTGCAACTACATTCTATCTATCTATCTATCTATCTATCTATCTATCTATCTATCTATCTGTTGGCCTGTCTTTCTGTCTGTATTCTATCTGTTGTGACTGATAGTAATTTGTAGTGGTAGATTATTCTAGAAAGTGAAAATTAGATTGCTATGATTATTTGAGTCTATTGAGGATGTAATTTCACATTTCATCAGGGTGCGTAAGATGTGTTGTGATGTAGTATGGCTCCCAGAGGATGTGACAGGAATAATGAATTGCTTTGAGTGTTGAATCATTAACTGATATCAGCCTACAGGGGGCACTGTGGCCTTACTAGTGCCACTGTTAAGTTTACACACAAGTTCAGCACAAAATGCCAGCTGTCTTTTGTGGTATTACTAACATATTTGAGTGTCTTTTTTTTTTTTGACATCAAAAACTCATATCCCAGCAGAGTGAACTCAGACTCAGTATCAAGTTTAAAAAGCCTATTCTTTTGCAGTGAACACTAATGTATTATTTTTGTAATTATATAATTATCTAAATATGATACATTTATTGTATAATTGATCAATTCAAATTAATATACTCTTCCTTAAATATCTAACATATACTAATTTAAGCATTTAGCTATTGAAAGTAATTTCTTCATTCCTAACTGTGTGCTGTGATTTCCTTCTATTTAGACATACATACATACATACATACATACATGCATTAATAAATACATACATTTTGTATTTGTGTAGTTTATTTAAAATATATTTATGATTAATTATTCAGTTCCCAGTTTTATGCATATTGAAAACTACTCCAGATACTGAGCGAGTAGTGATCCATGACATTAGCTGACAGTAGTATTATGTTGAATATCAAAGTTTTTGCGTCTGTTTGTTAAAAGGGATTTGTGGACACATCAGTGTTTTTAGATTTGTGGGGTAAAAATTATAGTTTTTATTTTTAGGTAAAATAATAGTGTTGTTGTTATAACATATTCCTGTTTTTATTCATAGTGTTGCTATTATAACATCTTGAATTAAAATATGGGCAATTAAATATATAAATATCCATATACCTGTATAAAAGTCAAAGAATAAATTTACCTTTCAGATGAATCCCTTTTACTCTGATACTGCTCTGTCTGTCATTCCTTATTCAATTATTCAACTGAATTGTCAAATTACAATTTTAAATAGAATAGTTGACTTAATATTTTACATTAATGACATGTTAAAAAATGTAAATAACTATTAACAAAAATGTTATCAAAAGTTATTTATGCAATTTTACATTTTATGCTATCGCAACTAAATTAGCAAATATTTAACTCCTTTAATAACAAATTGGCTGATGCATTATCATCCTGCACATGCTGAACTGTATTTAAATATTTTACAGTTTTATAGTAAATGCACACTGCTCTTAAGGGAGGGTGTCTTACCCCATCTTATGCAAACATGCTATGAAAGAAGAAAAGCTATTTACAGATAGCTTTATAAATACCAAACCCACCATCTGAGACACTCATGACACTCATTACAAATAGATGTGCAGCTGCAGACTCAATTTTACTGAGGTTTGCTCACAGGTCTAAGCTGGATTTGCACTGTTGTCAACACCAGAGAGAGAGAGAGAAAACACTGTTGTCACTTTTCAGTGTTGAAAAAACCAAATATTTCTGCCTGTTTTCTTTCTCTCTGCATAAATGACATAAATTTTCCAAGCTGCCCTTTGTTCTTTTATTTTTGCTCTAAATTGTTCTTGACAGTCAGTCACAATGTTTACGTCCAATCATCCAGTGTTCTCAGTTTTCCTCTTTGGTTTTCCCAATTTTTTAGTTGCTTTCTTCTGTTGCTGCTTACAAAGGAATTTTTGCTCCCTATATAGTCATGTGATCTTTCTCAGCTATACATAGAAACCCATCAGTTCCGCTGTTATCTGTTTAGCCCTGTTTCTTATCACGTCACTGCAGATAAACCGCATCAGCTATGTCTGTGATGTGATCAGAAACATTACCACGAAGAGCCTTCTGCTGAAGTCTCTCACATTTACTTACTTTGGGAATCCTATTTTAAGGCCAAAAGGCTTTAAATCTATAATTTACTTTCTGCTTATGGCCTTTGATGTATGCAGAATGATTAATGCATGTCCTGTGTTCTGAAAGTTTGTATGGTATATTTCAATTTCAGTTACATTTCAATTTAGTTTAACCCTCCAGTGCCTTATATACACTGATTGGCCGCAACATTAAAAACAATGACAGTTGAAGTGAATAACATTGATTATATTACAATGGTACCTGTGGATGGGTAGAATATATTAAGCAGCAAGTGAACAGTCAGTTTTTGTATTTTATGTGTTGGAAGCAGGAAAAAAAATGGGCAAACGAATAGATCACTTTGACAAGGGCCAAATACTGACGGTTAGATGACTGGGTCAGAGCATCTTTAAAACGGCAAGTCTTTTGGGGTGCTCCAGTATGCAGTGGTTAGTACCTACCAAAATTGGTGCAAGGATGGACAATTGGTGAACTGGAGTTACACAGTGCATCACAGTTTGCTGCGTAAAAGGAGCAGGCCTGCCAGAGTGCCCATGATAACACATTTGCACCACCGAAATTGCTTACAATGGGCATGTGAGTGTCAGAACTGGACCATGGAGCAATGGAAGAAAGTTGCCTTCATTTATCTGGGGAAGATGGCAGCAGGATGGGAAGAAGGCAGGCCAGCAGAGGCAGTTTTATGCTCTGGCTAATGTTCTCCTGGGAAACCTTGGATCCAAGAACGGGAACATGACAAAGAGTTCAAGGTGTTGCCTTGGCCTTCAAATTCCTCAGATCCAATTGAGCATCTATGGGGTTTGCTGGACCAACATCTGATACATGGAGGCCCCACCTCACAATTTGCAGGAATTAAAGGATCTGCTGTTAATATTTCAGTGCTAGATACTACAGGACACGTTCAGAGGCCTCAACGCATCAAAACTGCAGCACGAGGGGGACCTGCACTATATTAGGCAGGCAGTTTTAAAGGGGCCATGACATGGATTTTTTTTTATTAGTAGTATTTTAATATGTTCCTTGAGGTTCACTTATAATGTTAAGAAAGTTTTTCAAATATGTATTTGGAAAAATGCTTATTTTCAACCCTCATTCTGACCCTCTGTCTAAAAATGATCTGTTTTTAGGGGCAGGACCTTCAAGGCTTGTCAGTAATCAGCTACTGTTATGATTAGCTAACGTCATTGCATATGCAACAGTATCAGCGCCCCCTTGCTACTGAGTGTTTTGACTACATGATCCATTATGAAATCATTTACTTACAGTGTGTGATGCAACAGCAGTCAGAGCTGGTACAGCTTCATCTTTCAACAAATGTTTCTTTGCAAACTCTACATTACACTTTGCCTCGTTTACAAAACAGAATGCTGCGAAAAAACATATAGCCTAAACTTCTGACATGATCAGGGCAAATTAGATTTCTCATGTCATGACCCTTTAATGTTGTGGATCAACAGTTTTTTTAATAAATCAGCCAACATGATTATTAAAGTTCTGATCTTTAAAGTTCTAGAAGGAACTTATGGATTATGGATTCCACCTTTTTGAGATGGTGCCAGTGTGACAGTCTGAGGAACCACAAATGGTTGCCTCAAGTATATTTTCATTTTTACAGAATAATATAACCTATAACAAAAAAAGCAGATGGAAAATATTTCCTAAGGAAACATAAAAGCATATCTATACTGGGGTGCTAAAGTACAAACTGTACAGCATTACTGTCTGTTAGCTTTAATAGATTAATTTAGATTTTTTATTTCAGATAAATAAAGTTCTGTCATGACAACTCTTGGCGGGATTGGCATGGTATTGCACATGACAGTGTTAATGTATTTGGTTTTGGCGGAATAGCTCTGCTACGCTGCTGCTGCTGCGGCAGAGCAAGTACCGAGACTTGCTACTGCCAATACATCCACAACATGCTGCTGTGAGCATGTAAGAAATACTGCTGCTGCACATATAACACATATGAATAACCCTATATAGCATACATGAATCACCTCGTAGGAGATCTATACAGGTGGAGCTGGGGAAGGTGGAGGGTTTCTGAAGTGCGCTGCCAAACTGCTACAGCAAACGAAAGCCAGGTATTTGAATATTGAGCAGTGAGCTCATTGGCTACTGATACAGGAGAAAACCAATCAGCTGAGCAATATGATAATGATGTCAATAGGTCAGATTGAGTTGGACCTATTGGAGTTTCATGCCAGAACTCTGTATATGTACAAAAAGTGACTCTAAACAGATTGTCCCCTCTGGTGACAATACTAGGCTTCAGATGCTTTTTAGGTAGTACTGTCATATAATGTATTTTGCTTGTATTGCTTTACTGGACAGTTAATGCAAACCAGATGTGTGGTGCAGGTTCTTCACAGGACACGATTCAGCCCAACAGCCCAGTGTGGGAGCAGTATATCTGATGTGGTGTACATTCACTACCCCCACCTACAATCCCTGCTGGAGCTGAGACTCAAACCCACAACTTTGGGTTACAAGTACTCTCTATCCATTAGGCTGCAACTGCCCCATTTTTGTTTTTTTTTCAAGACTAAAATTTTATTATTATTATTGTTATTATTGTTATTGTTGTTGTTGTTGTTTAAAAATCGTTTAGTTTTATTTAACATTAAACTGATCAAATGTGTCAGTAAAGACATTTACTGTATGTTGTTACTTTTTTTGTACCACATTTGTATATTAAATAAATGCTGTTCTTTTTAAATTTCTATTCATCAAAGAATCCTGGAAGGAAATAAAATTATCTTAATTTTCGAAGATTAAGCAGCACAATTTTTCAACAATAAGAAATGTTTCTTGAGCAGCATATCAGCATATTAAAATGATTTCTGAAAGATCATGTGACACTGAAGACTGGAGTAATGACTGCTGAATATTCAGCTTTGCATCACAGGAATAAATTACATTTTAAAATATATTCAGAAATAAAACATGCATTTTAAATGTAAATATATTAAATTGAAATATTTCACAATATTGCTGCTGTTTTTCACATAATGCAGCCTTAGTTAGCACAAGACAGTTTCAAAACCGTAAAAAAAATCTTGCAGACCATAATCCTATATATTTTCTGTAGGCTACAGACTCACAATAACATAAGCTGTGCTGACACCGCAATGCAAACTGTGCTTAGAGTAGCCAGCTTGTGACTGTATATGGAAAGTAATTTGTTTACAGCTGTTTACAAACACTTAATCTCTCAGTGGCTGCTCCAGAAGGCAATTAACCTCAGCACTCACGGGGGAATGGATTTGATCTCAGCTCTTTAAAACTACACCAAGTACATCTTACTTCCCGTCAGAGCCTGAGCTGCCTATTGTTTCAGGACAAGAGAATTCTTTCTGACATGTTTTGGAACAATGCTAACACATTCCTGTTCTTTCACTTGATTTTGTTGTTTTATATTCTTGGCTCCTTCTCAGTTCTAACTAAAAACAAATCAGTCAATGTCATTCAGTTCCTGTGACCAAAACAGCTTTGGAATCCAAACAGGATTTTTGCGTTTTCTGAAGAAAACGTGAGTTGTTCTGCCAAGATATACTGTAAGGGTGTTGCTATGTTGTTGTTAAGGATGTTTGGGATGGTTGTTAAGGTGGTTGGTTGAAATGTAGTTGAGTGTTGCAACAGAAAATCATTATTGCCAGGGCATTATTATGCTGTTAGTATGATATTCTTTTAGTGCATTGGTGAGCAGTTGCTAGGGTGTTCTTGTGGTTAAGTAGTTGCTAAGGTGTTACTAAATTTTTTTTTTTTACACATTTTTAAAGTTTTTTTATTTTTTGCAGTTGATTAGGTGTTGCTAAGTAGTGTTTTTTTTAGTGTTGCTACAGTATGCTGTTAAGGGTGCTGTTGATGGTTGCTAGGGCATTACTATGCGATTGGTACACTCTAAAAAATGCTGGGTTAAATAAAACCCAGCGCTGGGTAAAATATGAATAAACCCAGCGATTGGGTTGTTTTGACCCAGTGGTTGGGTTACTGCCCAGAAGGTTGGGTTAAACAATTAACCCAACTGTTGGTTGAAAACAACCCAATCGCTGTCCATATTTGTCCATATTTAACCCAGCATCTTTGGATGTTCTGAGTGTTTTTAGTGCATTGCTGTGTGGTTGCTAGGGTGTTCTCATGGTTAATTTCTAGTTGCTAAGATGTTGCTAAGTAGTGCTTTTTAAAAATGTTGCTACGTAGTCGCTAAGGTCTTTCTAAGTTGTGTGTTTTGAGTGTTGCAACACTATGTTGTTGTTAGGGTTGTTGTGGGTGGTTGCCAGGGCATTACTATGCTGTTGGTAAGCTGTTCTTTTAGTGCATTGCTGTGTGGTTGCCAGGATGTTTTTGTGGTTAATAAGTAGTTGCTAAGGCATTACTAAGTAGAGTTTTTTTGAGTGTTGGGTGATGCTAAGTAGTGTGCTTTGAGTGTTGCTATGTTGTTGCTAAGATGTTGTTAAGTAGTGTGTTTTGAGTGTTGCTACAATATGTGGTTGTTAAAGGAACACTCCACTTTTTTTGAAAATTGGCTCATTTTCCAACTCCCCAAGAGTTAAACAGTTCAGTTTTACCGTTTTCGAATCCATTCAACCGATCTCTGGGTCTGGCGGTAGCACATTTAGCGTAGCTTAGCATAGATCATTGAATCTGATTAGACTGTTAGCATCTCGCTCAAAAATGACCAAAGAGTCTCGATATTTATCCTACTTAAAGGAACACTCCACTTTTTTTTTGGAAATAGGCTCATTTTACAACTCCCCTAGAGTTAAACAGTTGAGTTTTACCGTTTTTGAATCCATTCAGCCGATCTCTGAGTCTGGCGGTAGCACTTTTAACTTAGCTTAGCATAGATCATTGAATCGGATTAGACCATTACCATTTGGTCATCAAAAATGACCAAAGAGTTTCGATAAATTTCCTATTTAAAGCTTGACTCTTCTGTAGTTACAGTGTACTAAGACTGACGGAAAATGAAAAGTTGCGATTTTCTAGGCTGATATGGCTAGGAATTATACTCTCATTCTGGCGTAATAATCAAGGAACTTTGCTGCCGTACCATGGGTGCAGCAGGCGCAATGATATTACGCAGCGCCTGAAAGTAGTCCCCAGCTAACTAGTTATGATATAGCTGGGGACTACTTTCAGGCACTGCATGATATCATTGCGCACATGATGAGACATGATGTGAGGTATTGACAAAATAAAGCACTTGATGATAGGCCATCATCTGTACATTACATTTTGGAGGGAGGGGGGGTACCAATTTTGGCAGGTCGAAAATACGGTCTGAAAAGATACGTATCCCACTATAACTTTTGCCAGGTAACAAGAAACTTGTCCATACACATCACTGGTATTAGACATGATGTGAAGTATTGACAAAATAAAACACTTGATGATAGGCCATCATCTGTACATTTTGGAGGGGGGATACTTTTTATAGAAGGTCGAAAATGCGGTCTGAAAAGATACGTATCCTACTATAACTTTTGCCAGTTAACAAGAAACTTGCCATATTCATCACTGGTATTAGACATGATGTGAAGCCTGATAAGATGAGCATACTGTAATCGCGTTTTGTGTATTTAAATGCAATGCATGCATACCGCTGCATGCATGCGTGCTCCCGCGACTAGGGGATACACTTTTTATCAGGGGTAAGTACCTTGGCATGACACCAGGGGCCTCATTTATAAAGTGTGCATATGCTCAGATTTGATCTTAGAGTGTGCGTGCGCTTAAATCCACGCCAGCGCTCATATTTATAAAAACGGTCTTTGACGTGGAAAAGTGCTTAACGTCACGTCAGGGTCTGAGCAGACTTACGCACTTTTTATTGTCGGAGTATTGCAGTTTTTTAAAATATAAGCTGTTCTTGCAGCTCGCTGTTCTAAATTATGATGATTGGTGATATTTTATATGTTAATGATATTAATTAGTCGTCGTTTACAAGGCAGAGAGCTGAAACCATTCAATTGCGTGCAAGTTCAAGATCATTTGCGATTCATAGATTTCACATCTGAAAGAGACGCGTATGCGCGTTTTCTGTTCGTACGTTCATTCTATGAATCGCACGTACGCATATCTGAGAAATGATCGTAAGATCAAATTTATAATGTTTTCTGCGCAACATTTTATAAATGAGGCCCCAGAACTTGAACTCTTGAAGCTCCGCACTCTTCACCGGGAGCAACAGCTCATTTGCAATTAAAGCAACATACTCCAAATCAGCGTGTTTGAGCTCATACCCTAAAAGTGGCAATTTTAACAAGCTATAAAAATATATCTGTGGGGTATTCTGAGCTAAAATTTCACACATACGCTCTGGAGACATCAGAGACTTACATCTTGTAAAAAGGGGCATAATAGGTCCTCTTTAATATGCTGTTGCTAAATAGTGTGCTTTTGAGTGTTTCTACAGTATGTGGGCATTACTATGCAGTTGGTAAGATGTCTTTTTTGTTGTTGTTTTAAAAAAAAAAAAAAAAAGATTTTATTTTTGGCGTTTTGCCTTTAATTTGATTGGACCGTGAAGAGAGGACAGGAAGCGAAATGGGAGAGCCAGAGAGAGGGAGAGAGGGACGGGATCGGGAAAGGTCCACAAGCTGGGATTCAAACTCGGGACGCAAAAGTGCAAAGGCACTATGTGTTAGCGCGCTGCCCATAAGGTTATTGGCACTGACGGTAAGATGTCTTTAGTGCATCTTACCATTTAGTGTTTTTAGTGCATTACTGTGTGGTTGCTAGGGTGTTCTTGTGGTTAATAAGTAGTTGCTACACTCAGAACATCTTAGTAAAAAACATCACTGTAAAAAAAACACTACTTAGCAACACCTTAACACACTAGCAACCCCACATCAATAAATTAAAAACACTCAGAACATCTTACCAACCACATAGTAATGTGTAATGCCCTGGCAACCACCAACACCACACTTACAGTAACACAACATACAGTAGTGACACTTTTCTAAATGATCACATTTTCACCTGGCAGGTAATAAAATTGGTAAATCCATATCTACAGGGTTAGAGCCTAGAGATTTTTTGAAATCATTAACCTCGAGTATGAGAAATAGCAATAGTGATGCTTATCTTAAAAATGTGCTAAGAAATATAGAGTCATGGTTCATGGAAAAACAATTGTTACATCTTAATAAAGTCGTTAACTAAATCTAGATTTAATTAACTGGACACATTTTTGTCAATGTTCTAACAGAAATCCAAACATAGCATGAAATGAGTGCCATCACACTGTAGCTGGGCAATGATTAGAATACCACACAGACACCTAATATGTTTTCCGTAGGAAACACGGTAAGTTCATCTTTATGAGTTCATTGGACAATGTTGCTGAGTGGGAGGAAGGCCTTTGTGGTTGGTGAGACTGAAAAGGCTTTCATGAGCTGCAGACTGTGAATTTCTCTCTGTCTGTGCGTGGTGACCTGCTGGCCTTCATTAACATGCCTCACTAAACAGCCTAATGAGCAAACAGAGATGAGGTGGAGGAGAGAAAGACGGAGAGGATGAAATTGGTGATAAAAGAAAAGAGGTGAGATAACAGTGACAAGAACCATCACATAATATTTCTGAAAAAGGTCACGTATACTGTTTTTGTTCTCGAGTTCATTTCAAACAGCTAAAGGTGTCCATCTAAAGATGTGCTTGATAGACTGGAATAATTGCATCTTTCAGTTTAAAACATTACGTTTTTGTGTCCCTGTCTACTTACATTTCACTGCTGGTTATACTCTGTATAATTGTGTACGTGACGAATAAAACTCTTGAACTTTTTGTCACACAATGAAATACATGTGGATAAAAAATTACCATGCTGTCAAATTAATTTGTTTCCTTTGAAAGGATGTGTTACCTGCATTATGTCTGTTGAAACCTTTCGTTTTTTTGCATTGGGACATTAACATCATGAACCACATGTTCTCATAAAAATGAGTTATGTTTTCATAATTTCATAATAATAAAAGATTGTTTTTCAATTATGCAAAATATAACATTTCTTTTGAACAGACATTGATCCACAGAGTTACTCTCTGTGTACAGCATTTGTTACATGCTGTCAATCCTTTTGGCAAAATCAAACAAAAATGCATTGCCATTATGAGAGTCTATTTGACAAGCTATAGGCTAGAGTTCTAATGTAAATTATGTGTATTTCTGTACACATTTTTTTTTCAATGTGTATATATTCTAAAAGTACACATTCTGACCAGAATGGAAACTTTCTTAATCATTGACAGAGCAGTTTTGCTTGTGAGAGCATCCCAGCTGTTGTGTTTACATTTATTTTTTTGCTGCAGTTGTAATTCATTTTCATTTCATATTTAATTCGTGTAAGGGCAAACGGTTTGTTCGCAGAAATTACTGAAGATTTAGCTTGCTCTGCTTTATGTAAACTAATGAGTATATGGGCAGAGATGCTTGGAGAGGAACACACCGCATAAACACCACACATATCAAAATAATTATGCTGTCAAGAGAGATTTTTCCCAGTTAATCCTTCCTTTGGCATCGATAACTGTTTTATTTTAATCCACAACTTCTAAAACAGACCTGATCTTCATTTTCTGTTTTCCAGGGTTCACATGCAGATATAAAGTCCTTTGTATTCATATCTTTTTGATTGACTATATCACAAAAGATAGTCTGTTTGTAAACTGTAAAACATACTGTAAACAAGTCCAAAAACAATCCTCCACAATCTAAAAATCACATATTGAAACCAAACAGCAAAAACATCCCTTTCCAAACTTCTAGTTGTGTTAACTATTTATACAGCTCTCTCTTTCTCTCTCTCTCTCTATTGATATCTGTCTCTTTTCCTAACCATAGTGTTTTATATGAATATTTTTTTGTATACAGCGACATCTCATTTGATCTACACCAAAAACATCTGGTTCCAGCATGCCACACACCTGCTTTCCATTCCCAGAGCAGACAAATACATTCTATTGTTTCACACAATCAGTTTTCTCACTAATTTAAGCACTGTTAGTCATGTTTCGGCAGACATTCAATTGCTTTTACAACCAAGTTCCTGAAAACTTTTGCAAGAAAAAGGATTGCAGATTCATCTCAGGCACTATTAGCTCTGATGAACATGATTCTTTATCACACTTTTGCAGTTCAGTATGATGT
Organism: Tor tambroides; assembly: GCA_021397915.2. Taxonomy (NCBI): domain Eukaryota; kingdom Metazoa; phylum Chordata; class Actinopteri; order Cypriniformes; family Cyprinidae; genus Tor; species Tor tambroides. The sequence goes on from JAFVLL020035280.1 coordinate 69,125, forward strand.
CCTGTACTGTTTCAGTACTGCTATCTGAGGCTTCACCAAACTGCTGCCCTCTTGAGGTTGAAGCTGTGCCCAGTGGAAAGATCTGGAATCAACTATGGGTAGACACCTGGATCCTGAATGTATGGGTTAGCGAAAACTGGTAAGTACATTTTATTTGCAATTATGAAGCAACTAGTGTCCTCGTACAAATCCAATAACAACCACATGTAGCATGTGCTAGATTTTAAAAATCAACCAAAGCTGGCATCATCAAGCAAGATTTTTTTTTATAAAAATGCAGTGAAAATAACCTGTTTTCTACTAAACAAGTATAGAACATGGTTAAAATATACTGTAATAATAGTACAGTCCGTTTGGACTTTCAAGTAGATTGTATTTCATAGAGCCCTTAAAAAGCTTTAAGAAAATATTAAGAAGCCTATTATTTTTTTCTGGCAAAATGGATATGACTTTTAATTTTGTTTAATAAAAGATTACACTCTACATTATTTCTACAGTAAATGAAACACCGGTCCTTGCATTGACATGCACGGGTCTGAAGGTCAACATATACTTTGGTTTTTACGTGTTTTACAGTGAAGGCAGACACGACATTAATGTTGCCAAATGTTTGTTCACTTCAATGTTTGTAATCTGTAGTCTGAGCACATACAGAAGCAATTAAACATGGTATGCAAAGACAGCAAATGGCAACACTATTCAGAGTAATAGAAGACATATGCCACTTACACTGTAACTTAGCATGAATGGACAAATTTGTCAATGTTTGTATTTTTTCATATAAATTACAATGACAGGACATTATGGTCAGCAGTATTCATTCATAGTACTAAATATAAATATTCAGGAGCTGAAAGATGCATAATGATTTCATTATATTGTTATTTTGATTTCTATAATGTGCCTATCTTTCATATAGATCAAGCTATATTATTTGAATCCCAGTTGTTTCAAAAAGGCAAACACAAAATTGTGCACTGTACAACATACTGCACTTCACTATTGATAAAGTGCAGCAAAATCATCACATCAGCTCACAAATACACATTCTTTCTCTTTAACAAACACACTTTCTATCAAACACACAAAATACTGTATGCACACATTTACATGGATTACTCCCATGGGAAAAATTGGTCACTGCTCAACCAGCCAAAGCACTAAAAAAGTACTTTTTAAAGGTTATATTTGTTCATTGTTCCAGCCAAGAAAAAAAAAAACATTCATATTTATGTTTATGTAACTGAATTTACATAATAACTATAATAATAATACATCCCTCCTTGCTCCTCACATAATGCCAGTAAACATAGAATCTGAATACTAGAGGAGTATTAATAGCACCTGTGCATTTCAGCTATTAAAAATGAACCATTTTTGGAAAGTCCATCTGTTTAAAGCTTTCTACTTTGTCTTATGAGAGCACCAGTTTTTCCAAAGTTATTTTTCAGTTAATTACGACACCTTAGATCTAAGATTGCATACTTGGGATCATGACGCCAACCAAAGAATGGAGATGTTGGTGCCTCCCTCATAGGTGATCTGGTTGATCCGGCCACGAATGCAGTCCAGAGAAACATAAATGGCTGTACCATTCTGCACTTCAAAAGAAGTTCTCAGCCCCACACTGGCCCACTCACTACCTTCAGGCATATGTCCGCCCACCTGCTGGGCCAAGGATGTGGCCTGACCTCCATCTGTACCTTGCCGGTAAAGGGTCAGCTTGACCACACTGCAGGAGTGGATCAGTTTTAGGTTGAGCGCCACACTGACAGTCCCAGCCTCCGAAAACACAAAGTTCCTCTGAGCATGCAGCTCACCTGACCCAGCTAGTCGCATTTGGTCTGTATTCGGGCTCATCTGCCTAAAGAGCAGGGGTTTATTTCGTACTGCCCCAGAGGGTAGACCTGTTCTTGAGACAGTGGCTGTGAACATGGAGGAGACAGCGGTAGGGATCCATATCAAGCTCAGCATACTAATCCCAGAACTATCACCAAAGTAGCGGACATTGCACTGAGATGGGGCGACAATTTCAAAATTGAGCCAGTCTTCGTTGTCTACCCTTGTGGCCCCAGAAAGGGTGATGGAGGTGTCTCTGTAGTTAACACCAGACTTGAAGGAGCGTAGCACCTCCTGGTTAGTGCCATTTCTGTTGACGTAGGCAATCAGTGAGAAACCCTCTCGAACGCAAGAATGGCCCATTGAATAGATAGCCTGCTGGAGAACAAACTTCACCACACCGGTCTCCATGAAACGCACCCCACGACTGTCATGGGTCAGTGCCACTATGTAGGGATCAGAGACAGTGGCTATACGGAAGGTGGGGCGATAGTTACTCTGGTAGTGGGCTGCTGTGGGCATCTGAGCAGTCATGGCCACAGCACCAGTGTCATGAGATAGCCAGAGCAAGCTGAACGAAGCTCCTCCGAGCTCATAGGCTTGAATATCTTTACTCTGGTTGCAGTATTGGTTGGGACTCTTCAGCACGAATGTCAGAGTATGATTGGGTTCCACCTCAACTGCTGCACTTACAGTCACACCCTGGAAGAACTTCCTTTCAGGTTGCTCAATTCGAACCCCACTGAGGTCTCTACCCTCCTCTTCACTGCCGTTTATCCGTATCCCGACTTGGAGAAAGTTCCTGCAGCTATGCTTTAGCGCAAAGTTGTAGTCTATCCAGACCAGTCCATGTTGTTGGAGGTTGAGGTAATCATCATGGTTGGTCAACAGGTTGTTTCCTGCTTTGCCACGAATATTGAGCTGTAGCCCTGGATAGATGGAAGTACTCTTCGACTTTGTAGGCGGTATGGCAATCGAAGCTGTCCAAGACTGCGACAGCATGTTCTCAGTCATAGTTCCACATACAGCATCACTGGTGAAACTACAGGGAATACCAAGAGGCTCGCCATCACAGTCTGAACAAGCCTGGCACTCTTGAAGTTCTTGATTGTAGAAGTACTCATGACCACACAGCCCTGTGGACATCTCCCTTTCAGAGACACCGAGACAACGAAACCCACCTGAAGAATGAAACAAAGAGAAGCTTGGTGAATCCCAAGAGACCATTTAAAAGCAGGCATTGGGGTGGCATTGTTTTCTTTTTGCTTACCTGGGGTATTAAGACATTTTACTCGCTCTCCACACAGGCTTGGTAATTCTAGGCATTCATCCCTGTCCTGTTGATAGATATTTGTTACTCAAAGACGAGTTAAAGATTAAGACACATACATTTGTCTGGTCTTCAATTGAAATCTTATGTGTTGCATGCATAATGAAGTTGCTGCCACATTGTCACCTGGCACATCCTATCAGCAGTGAGGGAGCACTGTGACACCAGAAAGAATCCAGGGAGACACATAGTGCACCTTTCACACTGCGGTGGATCCTTCTGGAAGTCACAGTATTCTTCAGGCCCGCAAGCAATTTGACAGCCCAACACTGGGTGCCCTGCATCTCCAACTACATTCACCACTTTGGTATCCACATCTACCTTATGCACAGCATAGGACTTTTGCAGGTGGCTACGTGCTTGGCTCTGAAGGCCAGCAAGATGGCTTTCAAAATAGCTTTGCAGTTCTCCCTGCAAGCCTTGGAACGAGAATTGCTTGACGGTCTCAGAAAGCAGACCGTACTGAGCCTTCACCACATCCATCTGCTCGTACATGCGGCGCTGCTGGTCGAGTATCTCATGCTGCTGGGAGAGGAGGGCCCCCTGCTGCTCCATCAGTCTCTGCTGCAGATCACGGATCACTACTTGCTGAGCTCTTAAAGCCTCCACCAGCTTCTCTTGTCCCTTTGCCAGCTGTAGATGAAGGATAAGTGCATCCTCGGCAGGGACCTCATTCTCTCCTAGTAAAAGAAGGAAAGAGTAACTAAGTGGCTATAACAAAGCAAGTGTATAATTAGCTTTAAGAAGAGAATATGCATTTCCATTAATAGTTACACTGGTCCTATTAAACTGAATTGTAAATATATTTGGTTTACATGATAACAATTATTTGGGAGTAAATCGACACAAATAGTTTAAAGATGATCCAAATAAGAAGTTAACACAACTTTTTGATATGTGAAGGTCAAAGTTTCATCACACATTTTTAAAACCAAGTGCTATTTTTTCCAACTCCAGTGCTAAAACTATTTCAGTCATATGGAAATGGATCAAAGTAGTCTGCAATGTCTTGGTAGTTGACTGCCAGCGGTTCTGCAGCTCTACCACTCTCTCTGTAGCCAAGCAGATGTGTATTTTTGCAATAATAGTTCTAGGGCCAGCTGTCAAATTCCCCTATTCACTGATGTATGGAAATTCCAGTACTGATGTGAAAATTGAATAAGGTATGAGTTTTATTGAGCCTGATAGTTTGTATACACTCCCCCACTCCCCTTCTCATATTTTTCAAAGAACATAGAGAATTTCCTCTGTGTTGTCTGTAGGTTTACTCAAATATCTCACACAAGCAAAAACAGGTCTGCATCCTTCTCCAATAAAGAGCATTAAAGAGATTTCATCTGCACAGTTTGGAGTACAACATTATATAGTATGAAATAGTACCAGTTGTCTGGAGGGGCTTTGTGAATCTGTGATATAAATTAAATTAAATCATTTACATTTTGTATTTAATGTATTTAATAATTTGTGGAAAAATCATTTTATTAAAATATAATATGTAAAACTAAAATAATCAGTTGACTACAAAGGTTGGAAGTACCTAAACTTATATCATGGAATTACCATAGTTGATGACCAAAAACCTTGTGGTAATAACAAGCTATTTTTTTTGATAGTGAAAAAATTCATGAAAATTACACAGTTCAATGTACTTCAAATAACACCATGGTATTACCATGCTACTGCATATGTTCAACAAAGCAGAGGGTCATGGTAGCTACTTTTTACAAGTGGTATACACAGTCCAAAGTACTTTAGATAATACCATGATATTACCATGGTATGTGTTTAATAAAACACATGGTAATACCATGTACTTTTTGTACAGTTAAGTGGAATAAGTAACAAAAATAATTTGTGTTATATGTCATTTACAAACTATAGTAATACAATAGCCTACTCTGTTTACTTAAGTCTTACACCAGTTTTGAAACAAGATACTCTAATTCAAGTGCAGAACAGCTGGAACCACTGCTTCAATTCACCTGGTTTGATGTCACAAGTGAGCTGAACTCCCAGAGGAGCCCCACTCTCTGATGCGGGATATCCAATGTCCGGAAATTCCCCCAGAAACTGAGCGGCTCTGTCTGCCACATGGATGAGGGGAGGCTGGCTGGTCCCGAGAACACACCCGTCTCCAGCACAGGGTCTCGGTTTGGGTTTCGGTCGTATCCTCAGAGGCAGACGGCACTCAGTTCCTTTACATTCTCTGGTGTCGTTCATAACATGGTCTGGTCTTTGAGGCGTAACGCAGTCTGTGCACACGGGATCAAAAAATCCAGCGACGCGCGTCTGGACGGTTTCCCTTGTCTGGTCTCCAGACCGCCCGCGCTGGGACAGAAGCGTTGCGTAATGTTCCGATGGAAAGCTGGAGGGAGCATGATGGTGATTTATTGATCTGCTCTGTGTTGTCGGATTGTGCTGTCGCGGTGGTTTGGACGATCTGCCACCCGGACAGTGTGATCCAGAGCAGGGTCTGGGGTCTCCAAAGTCCCCCGAGCGCGCAGCGCGAAACGTGCATAATACATAAACCAGGAACAAAAGCGACTTTTTGGATGATGGCATCGTTTAATCATTAAACCACCTAAATAAAATAAAAAATAATAAAAAAAGAATAAAACAATTATGACTCATGAAATACTTATGAAAGACTTATGAAATACGCGTTTAAACGAGTCTATTGACGTTACACACTAAATACTAAAAGCACAGAAAAAAAGTCCGTTATCATTTAGTCCAGCCTGATCCGGAAGATAAAGATGGTTTTCATTTTGTTCTTGTATGTTTAAATCCGCAGATAAACTCTTTAAACAGTAAGATGATTTTACCTGCAGCTGTCTTCTGTTGGAATGTCAGTGAAAATATAAACAGCAGGAGGTGAGCATCTCTCCTCCACTGGAGTGTGTGTGTGAGCCACTCTAAACACTTCTGAAGGAGAATGTCATGGGCTGTGTCTCAAAAATTAGTGAGCTCCCTATCTAGGCAACATTTTAGACATCATATGTACATGCAGAATTTTAGGAATTTTAAGCATTATTGGTGTACATGCTGCATTTTTGGCCAAATCAGGCATGCACACATGCAACATTTTTGAGTATCATATGTGCAATAACATAATTTTTGGGCAATGTAAGTAGCAGTTTTGGGCATCATAGACCCATTAGGAATGCTATGTTGCCCAAAAATGCTGTTTAGGTATATCTCAGTTCAGTTTTGAGACACGATCCATGGCATTCTCTTTCAGAAGTGTTTAGATAGAAAGGTTCTGCTCACACACATATATAATGCCCAAAACCAAAGCATGTGTGCTTTTTTGCTGTGTGATAATTAAACCCAAATTTGCTGCATGCATGATGCCCAAAAATCCTGCATGAATGACCCATTAATTCTGCAAGCACCAATTAATGTCTCAAAACTGCTGTACCTGCAAATCATGGTTAAAAATGCTGTCTAGTTAGGCAGCTCTCTAAGTTTCAGGACACAGCCCTTATGTGGCATTCCAAGGACTTAATTAGCATCAGGTTTCCCCTGAGTTTAACCCCTCACTCTCCCTGTCTTTCATCTGTTTTTCATCCTATGATGTTTATTTTCCCTCTTTCGTTTAGTGTGCTATGTTCGACAATGTTCAACTTGACACTTTTAACACCAAATGCCTGTATTACACGTAACAATCTCTCACTGAAAAGGGTGGTCCAGATAGAATAATAATTTTTTTAAATATTTTTCATATTTCAACTATATCCTCCAATATAGCGATTTGGCCACAGACAGGAATTCAGTGGGTGCTGTGCAAGTTTGTAATAGAGGCGTCATTGAGGGTAATGGAAAGTTATGTTACGACCAGTGTCACCTTTGTTTGTGGCCATGTCAGTTTTTTAAAGATAGACAGGCTTTTGATTGTTTAAACAGCTGTTGTCTGTCATTCAGAATCTGTCAGGCAGAAGAAAAAGTCTTAAAGGGTCAAAGTTTATTTGCTAGAGTTCAGCCAGCCATACTAGACACACATTTGGAGAGGAGAGACGGGAATCCAGAGCTCTTAATGGCTGATAACTAAAAAAGCTTTCATTTGCATGTTCATGGCTTCAGGCTATTCTATGGTGTATTGCTTAATTCAAATAAATAATTAAAGGCAATATGAGATTGTTGAGTTATTGTTGGCTATAATGTTATGTATACATATATATCAGTATTTAAGGCTAATAATGTGAAATCAACATCCCATAAATGACAATTCTGTCAGCATGTACTCACCCTCAAACTGTTCCAAACCTGTATTTGTTTCTTTCTTCTGCCTTATTAACATGGTTTAAACTTCCCCCCCCCCCCCCCTCCCAATTTATAGATTATGTTTAGCCATACCCTGCTCTATACATCGCTGTTTGGATATTTTGAACAATTCTGTCTCCATTCCTTTGATTATTTTATCTCAGCTGACTTGTGCTACTGCATGGACACATGCCCAGTATCTGGATATAAAAATGTGAAGTTTGAGTTACTAAGACATTTTAATTAGGCTACAATGATGGTTTAAGCTGTGAACTCTGTATTTCCTATTTTAATGGCTGTAATGAACCACCAGAGTGTTTGATAGTATACTGAACAGTACAGACCTGTCTTAAACCAGAATAATGAGTCAACTGTGGCCTAATGGTTTTTTAAAGACCATGCCCCCTCACACCCCACCATATGGGCTTTTGGAGTCACTTGAGACCTAGTGTACTTTCTTTGAAAAGTGTTGAAGTATGTCTGTTCATTGTCAGATCAGGCCGTGACTCATGAGCTAAGCTGTCATTTTATGCCAAATGCGCTCACCTCTCCAGCTGTTTATAGCCTGCTTTCATTCTCTGCAGAAAATTTGTCAGTTAAAGAATAGTTCACACACACAAAAAAAGATAATTTGCTAGTTTACTTTCAAGCCCACCAAGTTGTAGATGAGTTTGTTTCTTTTCTTTTTGAAGAAATGTAGCAATACACACAATGCCAGTCCATCAATTATGAATAAATCCATTAAGGTATTTTAACTTTAAATAGTCGCTTCTGTATAAAGTAATTTATAGTCCATAATCCATAATAAAGCTTCCTTCAGTGAAAAAGTCTATCCCCTGTTGTCCTCTCACATCAGCACCCACTGACTTATTAATTTAGAACTGTTTTGGCTATGCTTGATCTATGCATATTTCTCTCCTGATTCAGACAAGATGACTTTTTCACTGGAGTAAGCAATATTAAAAATGTCTTAATTATGGAATTGTTCCACACATGTATGGATTGGAGTGGTGTGGATTACTTATGGATTATTGTGATGTTTTTATCAGCTCTTTGAACACTCATTCTGACGGCACCCATCCACTGCAGAGGATCAGAAGAAGTGATGTGCTAAATTTCTCTAAATCTGTTCTGGTGAAGAGACAAGTTAATCTACATCTTGGATGGCCTGAGGGTGAGTACATTTTCATTTCAATTATTCTTTTAGATGAGCGTATGTGCCTTTGTGGTTGGAATGAGTCACACAATCAATAAGAACACACAGATATTAAACAGTATTTGTATATATGTCAAATCCTTTCTTAATACACGTTTGTAGTCTCAGCAGTGCACATTATTTAGTTTTTATTTCATGTTGTTGATGGTTCAACTTTTGTGTTTGACATTTACTATAAAAAAAAGTTCTTTATCATGTCAGTAACTTTGTACAGACAAACAATATGGCATTATTTTGGTTTACATGATGTCAAACATTTCTGGTCTCAGATGTTTTGTTTTGTGTCACACAGTGTTGGCTTGTCTCAAAAAGGGTGGTCTATTTCTCCTACTTGAGCTGGTGGGGGCTTCGAAGGAAAATTCATAGTGAGAATAAAAAGTCGTAATAAGATCGGATAATTGGTAGCAAATGGTGAGATTTCCATCCTCTTTTAAGACGAGTATAAACTGTGGATGCAGTAGGTTTGTTGTTAGCCAAAATTACTCTGAGCAGTGTTAACTATTTAGTTACAGTCATGTGAAGATGAGGTTAATACATGTGTTGTTGTCTCAAATTGTCCTTAAATGTTCTGAAACTGTGTCCTTCTAGGACTTGTGCTAAACAAATTTAAGTTTGTATTGCCTTAGAAGAAATTCCCAACGTGGTTTAATTTTTATGCATCTTTCTACATCCAGCTGCTTCCAGCTCACCACAACAACATGGACCTGCGATTGTTTACTCAGCCACTTGAATGGAAAGAATCATCAGAAATTCATTGTCTAGGCATGATTAAGTTATGCAGTCTCTATTCTATGAGTTTTGCTAGAAAAGTAAGGAATTTTGGAACAGATATATTGCTGACTATAAACCCCATGAAGTCAAAGTGAGAGTTTTGTGGCTTTTATCCCCTTTCTTTTAGTTTTGAAGCCATTTACATTCTTTTTTTGGCATCTATAGTACCATAAATAACCTTTATCCATTGCATAAAACATTATTTATGGTGGAATAAGCTTCTTTAGACTATTAAAATGGTCTTCACATTAAGAAAAAGGGGGATTTTTTTTTGAAGAACTGGTCACTGAAAGGTTTTTTGGGGAACCAAAACTTGTTCTTCTGTGGCATCACTGTGAAACGATGACAGGAACATGCTTTCCCAGATTCAATAGGAAATATGTCAACTCTGGAGAAAACCCCATGAAACGAAGAGGTAAGTTTTCTTTCCAATGCTATTTTTTGGACAAAGAATGAAAACCAAAACTAAAGTCCAAACAACTCTTTTGTCCTCCACACTGCAATAAATAATTTCAGTTTTTGAATATTTTATGTGTGTTGTTCAATTCTGGCCCAATATCCTGACACCCTACCTTCCATACATATCTGTTAATGCAAATCTAAATAAGTCAAACAAGCACAATGAGAAATAAAGCATAGCTTACAGAAAAGTCACTTTTAAACCAATCTGCTTTCACAAATCTGTGGGGAACCTTTTTGCCAGAAGGATTTGCTCAATACAAACACCCAGTTTTTCAAATGACAAGATGTTAATTGATGCGCTGGAGTTGTGTGGATTACTTGGGGATTATTGAGATGTTTTTTTCAGCTGTTTGGACTCTCATTCCTCTCATTCTGACGGCACCCATTCACTGCAGAGAATCAATTGGAGAGCAAGTGATGTAATGCTAAATTAAAAGTCTATTCTGATGAAGAAACAAACTCTTCTACATTTTGGGTTAACTATTTCTATAACATTAATCATTTTTATTGTTCAGGTATGCAATTGGCTTCCCAGCAAAAATGCACTAGCAACCAGGTTTATAAAATGATATGGCTTCATTTCATGTTGAAACATTTATCATTGCTGACAAAAAGCAGACATGCATAACAATGGCATTAATCATTAACAGAGAGAAACGCTTATCAATCATTGACCAATATGTAATCTACAGAGAAATAATAAACTAGCACTGGTTGGCTTGTCTCATATACAATCTCAGCTGTGCACTTGTATGCCGCTGCTTTTCAGCGTCACATGGAATGCAGAGACAGGTTTAGACCTGAGCTTCCGTGTCAGACAGGAAGTAAGTGAAGTGTCAGTGACTAACATACAAGCGCTACAGCTCAGCAGCCTGCTGCATGTGGGTTGGGTGGTGTCCACCGTTAAACAGGAAAGAGAGGCATTTTACAGAAAACGTATTCATGACCCCATCACCTAGTTATTAAAACTGCCAAATAAACCAAGGTAAGTGATGTTTTTCCTCAAACAACAATTTTTTTTAGGACTAGGTTCAGTGTGTTGTTGATTTTGTTCAAATACCAGTTACATCTGTATCTGTATCTGTATGGTTGTACTTATGATGTGAGTCAGTATATTTGATTCTTGATTAGGGTCCAGACATAAAGATGACATAGGCAGATTTGCTTTTGACCAATATGTTGTTTAAACTGGAGAGAAGGCACTGTGGGAAACAGCTCAAACTACTGACTCTTCTCTTCTGACTCAATTAATTCAATATATTGTTGTGACTGGTTATCTGCTGCACTGTTTGACACAGCAAACAGAACAAATAACACCACACCCATATCAGTGTGGTACTTGTTAAAAACAATGTCTAATAGTTTTGTACTATCCAATCTGAAGACTAATAGTAGTTTCATTTATCATTAAAGTTTCTTTAAAACATATTCCTAGTTTCACTGTACATGATTCATCAGCGCATGATATTCCAAATTTAACAGTTTTTGTCTTCATAAGTTTTAATCGAAATTTGATTGCATAATGTTAACCAATAGCCCTCAATAATCCACTGAAACACCCACTTTACAGAATCCAAACAATTCCTGATGGATAAAATCATTGTTTTCATTGAATACCATATTTCACTTGGAATTATGCCACAGTATGGAAGTAAACTGAGTTGGGAATATCATTTCATGTTGACTTGTAGATAATATATGTTGCATTTTGTAAAGAACAAACCTAAAGTTTTTGCTGTTTGGCTTGTCCTCAGTTGTCCAGTATCTCTGTCTGTCTCATTTGGAATAACACATGCTGTCAGCTCTCTAAATTAGCAAATAACACTAATTTGTACAATGGTGACTGAAGGAATTAGAAAGTCGTCTGCAAAAAGTCATACAGAAAAATGTGAACTCCTGCATATGCATACGTTTTAGCCTCAAAGTATACCTCTTTTTTGTCTCAGGCTCTACTTTCTTATGATAGAGAGGTTTAGTGTTTCAAGCATAACAGATCACAGGTTAAAGTATTCAAGCACTGTGACAGGAATCATAGAACGGCACACCAGCTGAACTAAAACACTGTGCCCGAGTGTTTGATGGAGAAACAAAGAGTAGACTGTTTTTCTATCAGGTTACCCCAAAGTCAACAGTCCGCCTGGGTCTGTAATGACTGTTTTCCTCAGACTGAAATAACTACTAAGGAATGATAGCATCTCAGTGATTTTAAAAAGCATTACTGCAGCAACATTATAGCTACTAGGCTACTCAGAGAACTGTGAAAATGAGCTGTTAAGCTGTTTTTACACAGTTCTTTCCCAAATCACGGAATGCTGCAAAATAGATCCGTTTATAGGTTTTCTTGTGTCTTACATTAACATTTAATTCTGTGGTAAACGCTAATGAGGCTGCAGCCTCAAAAATGACATTTAAATGTCAAAATATTTAGTCTGTTTGTTTAGGAATCAACTTATTGATAGTGTTTGCTATAAAGCAGGTATCACTATTACTATTGCATTAAAAGTAGGTATATACTGCCATATACTGTAACTAATGGTGTACTTTTCATGCTATACAAATTATTATACAATAAATTCTGCAGCTTGTTGATTCGAGATGTGCTATGCTATATATATTTCTGTCATGTCAACTGTAGGAGGGATTGGCATGGTAATGTACATGACAATGTTAATGTATTTGGTCTTGGCGGAATAGATCTGCTACGCTACGCTGCTGCTGCTACTACTGCGGCAGAGCAAGTACCGAGACTTGCTACTGCCAATATATCCACAACATGTTGCCAAGAGCATGTAAGAAATTCTGCTGCTGCACATATAACACATATAAATAACCCCATATAGCATACATGAATCACCTCATAGCAGATCTACACAGGTGGAGCTGGGGAAGGTGGAGGGTTTCTGAAGCATGCTGCAAACTGCTACAGCAAGCACTAGTCATATATTTGAATGTTGAGCAGAGAGCTCAGTGGCTACCGATATAGGAGAGAACCAATCAGCTGTTCCATGTGATAATGATGTCATTAGGTCAGATTGAGTTAGACCTATCGGACTGCGCCATCTAGAGTTTCATGCCAGAACTCTCTCTCTCTCTCTCTCTATATATGTGTGTATAATAAGTATATGTACATGTATATGTATATGTATATACATATATGTATTTTATGTATAATAAGCTAGTATGAGTTGTTCTGAAGTTGAAACATATCCATCAACAAAATTCAGAAATTTGTTACAGTTATCCTTCAAGGTAAGACCAGTTTGATTGCAGTATAACTAACTTCCTCAATATTTAATTCAAAACACATGCAACTGTGAAACAGATGGAAACACTGAGCTAATTTCTTTTCCAGACCTGAAATCCTGCACAGATGCCCTTGATATGGAATATTGCAGTTACCATAACACTTAACAAAACAAAAGAAAATGATTCTTGAAGCATAAAATATACCGGAAAATAGATTAAACAGTATCTAGAATGTCTGACCTTCTATCCCCTCAAACGTGTCAGATAACCAACGATTTACTCTCTGACTCGAGGTTTCAACATGACTAATGCTGGGCAATTGCATGTTTTCATTTCTTCATTTATTGGTACATCAAATCTATGTAGTATAAATTTAACAAAAGACATTTGCTTATATTTTAATGTGAATATATGTTCTGATGATATGATGATGCCTATGCTTATCAGTTGTTTGGAAGAAGATGTGTATAAGAAGCACCGTACTGTGATGGTTGCAGAGAGATAGTGAGTGTCATCTGTTTCCTGTTGGAAACTTTGATGCTTTCAACATCTTTTGAGGGGAAGTTGCTGTAACCACTTCCCCATGTGTAGCAGTACACAAAGAGCTCTCTGATTGGCTGAGCGGCAGTGCTTCATTTAAACAAGAGGACGTAGCATTGTCTAACTCACAGGTGCTGGTACAGACTAGACTGACATTGTATTAACTGAAGAGTTTGTTTTTGTTGGAGTATTACAGCCCAACTCATATTTGAATGAAGAATCACTTGTGTTGTATTGTTGTGTTCAAGTAAAATACAAAAAATACTTTAAAAAAACATGCATTTTAATATAAAATATGATTTGTATTTTATTTCAGGATGTAAAAAGGTCAAGTAAGCAATAGATTAAAAAAGAAAAAAAGAAAATCCATTGAAGGAGGGCTTGAATCCCGTCTTCAGTGTCTATGGGATTTGCCCATTTTATCATCCAAGTAAAACGTTCCTCTTCTCAGACTGAAAAGTATGCGTATTCTTAATAAGCCACATGATTTAAAGGAATCATTCATGTCTGTGGCACAAACCATGCGATACGAGCTAGACGTCTATGTTTAAAAAGTGATAACGTGCATTATTTCAAAGCAGTTGCACAAACGAATTGCTGAATGTGGGAGAATAAGAGGGAAGTAGGCCAGAGTTGGGTATTGTGGACCAAGATTAACAGATAATGGTTGTTTTATTATAGTTGAACTATAGGCAGCTGAATAATCAGAAGTGAAGCTAGCAGATCTTTATTTAAACTGGCTCATATATTTTAACTGTGACAAAAGAAAAGTTTAATCTTATTTATTCACTTACTGCATCTCCAACATCTACAGCAGAATGAGAGAGAGAATGATCTCTTGGCAAATTCATTTGCATGTAATTCATACTTTCTGTAATATTGTACACTCAGGCAGTGCTGAGCGTTCATGGGCAGGATTCTGCATGTCTTGGCGAAGAACGAGTAATGCAAGCCATGCTTTTATCTATAGCCTCTAGACGGATGTTGTGCAATGTTTAGCTTTGGGTTATGTTTATTTATTTATTACATGTGTACTGGTACTCTGCTCTATATTACCAATCACAAACGCTTGTACACTGTAACCAAAAAAAAAAAAAAAAATAGCCACCACTCAACTGACCAATTCTACACAGGAGTTACAAAACGACTTTAGCTGCCAGAGTATGCAGATGAAAACACAAGTGGGAGAAAAAAAGAAAAAAAAAAACCTATTAGATCTTTTTTTCTTTCTCCATTTAGTAGTGTGTTCATATAAAATAGTCTGGGGCTGGGTTCAGATAAAGTTTTTTAAGGTCTGTCTCATGAATTCCTTCAAAAAGGCCTGGCTTTGAACTAAACACTCTTAATTTTTATTAAAGCCATGATTATAAAAAAATAAATATGGTTGAACTGAATCAACACTGAACTGACTGTAGCTGAATAATGACACTGTGGATTTTTAGAGCTGCTTTCCAGCAGAATCTGAATTTGTTTCATATTTGATCATGTTTGCATCATTGATTTTATTATTTTCTTGTGCATTGCTGTGAATATGCTTTTAAACAATCTGTGAAAAAAGATTCAGTCTATGATCTCACTGGTGAATGGATAAATAACTGATGTGAGGATGTTCAGCTGAGAATGCTGACTCACATGTAGAATCAAATATAGTCAGGACGTTTGCATGCATGAACGTTCAGTGACGCTTCACATTATCACACTACAGGCCCATGAGACACATTGGTTTAACACAGGGAGGAGAAAATAAAAGTGACAGTTTAATCTAAATCAATCAGAGGGTCATCTAAAATATGTCACAGGCCACCAGTCCAAGAGCCCTGGGTTAGAACAATAAGTATAGCTGGCCAGTCTTTATTGCAAAATAAACACAGACAGTGTGATCAGCACCCCAACATAAAGTGGATGATGACCCTGTTCACTGCAAAGGTTACAAAGGTTTCCAATATATGTATTAAAATTAACCCTGTCCTGCATAAGCCATAGTCTTGGCAACATGTGGAGTCACAAAATGATACCAATCTGCTTTTCTAAAAAAAAAAATGCATGTAGTTATTTCAAAGCAGCGTGGTGTTGCCATGGACGACGATGGAAGTAGTTATTATATAAAAAAATAT
This sequence comes from Tor tambroides, assembly GCA_021397915.2. Lineage (NCBI taxonomy): Eukaryota > Metazoa > Chordata > Actinopteri > Cypriniformes > Cyprinidae > Tor > Tor tambroides. The sequence goes on from JAFVLL020035280.1 coordinate 84,906, forward strand.
TTGGTTATGTTCATCTCAGGTGATGTTGTTAGTTTAAATATAGCAATAAGTACTGAGTAATATTAACTAACTAAATGTACCTAATATAGGTTTAAAGCAAGGGTTAGGGTTTGGTTTAGGGTTAGTTACTTGTAATTATGCATAATTTACTGTTATTACAATAGTAAGTACATGTAACATGCATCACATGAAATGTTACCAAATATTTGACCTCTGAATGTTGTGACTGACCAAACAGAATCTAATAATAATAATATAATAAATAATAAATGAAACGGAGTGACTACTTACACTTAGTGCAAATAGCCCCGCCTTATTGGCAGAAGCTATTTACACTAACTCCGCCCACCAATGTGTGGCTGGGATAGTCAAAATTACAATAGACAGCCAACAATCGATTGACGCAATCGCCTCGGGTTCGAATCCGCCTTTTGGCTAATTTTTTTTTCTCCATTTTCAAATTTCAAATCACATCAGAAAAGCATTTATTTTCAATAAAAATGAAGGAAATAATCAAAAAGTTGAAAATAAAGTAACGGGTAGGGTTAGAGTAGGTGTAGGGAGGGCTTTATTGTCCCAGTAAGGTGGCATCCATTTAGTAATTTGAATTAAAATTAAAATTTACACTCAATAAGTTATTATTGCATACTGTTTTATAATGTTCTACAATATTGAGGTGCAGATAATTGCCACTAATTGGCAAGGCAAGGCAAGGCAAATTTATTTATATAGCACATTTCATACACAGTGGTAATTCAAAGTGCTTTTCATAAAAGGAAGTGAAATAGTCATTAATAATAATAATAATCACAACAATAAAAAAACAAAGAATTAAAAAATAATAATAATAATCACAACCGTAAAAACAAAATGACAAAAATTTATTTAAAAAGAATTTAAAACTTAAGAATAGAAAAATGATTATACATAGAGCAATCAGTTCGGACTTAGCACAGTGCTCATTCAACAAATGCACAGCTAAACAGATGAGTTTTGAGTCTGGATTTAAATGAGGCTAATGTTTTAGCACATCTGATCTCTTCTGGAAGCTGGTTCAAACTGCGGGCAGCATAATAGTTAAAAGCGGACTCCCCTTGTTTTGTGTGAACCCTTGGTATTTCTAAATGACTCGATCCTAATGATCTGAGTGGTCTGTTAGGTTTATATTCAATGTATTTAGGTCCTAGGCCACTGAGTGATATAAACGAGTAAAAGTACTTTAAAATCAATCCTAAACGTAACTGGAAGCCAGTGTAAGGACCTGAGGACTGGTGTGATGTGCTCAGATTTTCTGGTTCTAGTCAGAATCCTGGCAGCAGCGTTCTGGATGAGCTGCAGCTGTCTAATGGTCTTCTTTGGAAGGCCGGTGAGGAGACCATTACAATAATCCACCCTGCTGGTGATAAAGGCGTGAACAAGTTTCTCCAAGTCTTGACTGAAAACAAAACATCTAATTCTTGCAATGTTTTTGAGATGATAGTATGCTGATTTAGTTACTGCATTGGCATGACTTCTAAAATGAAGGTCTGTCTCCAGAATCACCCCAAGAATTTTGACTTGATTTTTAGTTGTTTGACCCCTAGAGTCAAGGTATGCATCCACCTTGAGAACTTCATCTTTGTTTCCAAATGCAGTGACTTCAGTTTTCTCCTTTTTTACATGAAGAAAGTTCTGGCACATCCAACTGTTAATTTCATCAATGCACTGGCAGAGGGAGTCAATGGGGCTATAGTCATTTGGAGATAAGGTTAATTAAATCTGGGTATCGTCAGCATAGCTGTGAAAGGCAATTTGGTTCTTTCGCATTATTTGACTTAGTGGGAGCATACACAGGCAAAACAGGAGTGGTGCAAGAATTGAGCCTTGTGGGACTCCGCAAATACTTATATTATTTGCAAATACTACTTATTTGCAATAAGTAGTATAAATAGCAGAAAATACTGCTATTTTAACATAGTGTAAATAGAATCTCTAGCTTTTTGCACTTAGTGTAAATAGCATATCACTAAAAAAAAAAATCCTGCTATTTTCAGATCGGAATGCATTTGTTAAAACTAGGCCTGTGTTCATACCTCAAGTTCTGTGTTTGGTTTCTGTGATGAACTCACATTATTTGCAGTCTTAATTCTATTGCAAGACTTGTTCTAAAGATGTTATATTGCTGTTGTAGATGGATGACATTGATGCGATGTTCAGCGACATGCTGCAGGAGATGGATCTCCTAACGCAGGTATGTTTCTCATATCCTCTAGAGGGGAAACTGGCTAATCAGTGCGATGTGTGCCTTTGTTTGCTTTTAAGTAAAAAAAGATACGGAAAATCTTCATAAGTTATATTTCTAACATTTTCTTTTTGTGTGTATGGCTACTTCAATTGAAAACAGCAAATATATACCATTCAAACAGTTACAGTACTGAGATACGAAGCATTGAAAATGTGTATATTTTCTTCATGCAGTATAAATTAGTGATGGTAGGCCTATAAGTCAGATGCTAACAGTATGGGCACAAAATAGGAAAAAGGGGGAAGCACACATATTAAGACTTATATGCATATCACATTTGTATGTTAGTTCCTATGCTGTTTGTTCTGTTGTTTAAAAAATAGAATTAAAAAAATAGCTTCCATATTTGTCTTTCATATGACTTGTTCCTCATTTGTCTTTTCACAGAGTTTGGGAGCAGAAGCAGAGTCTGCACCTTTGCCTAAACCTCCCTCCATTCCTGACACTCAGGAAATGAACTTTTCCATTGGTTTTACAGATCTGAATGGTAAACCATATTTCAGCCTAATATTTTACACAAGTGTCTGCTATTTTACCAAGTTCTTTCACCTAAAAGGCTCTATTCATCAAGTGTTGCTTTTAGGAGGAAATTAGTGATTAATTAACCATAAAATTGCTTGAAATTATGTCTGAGAGCGGCCCAAAGATGCACAGAGCTGTTTGAAGTAGAGAAAGTTTGTTTGAAATCAAAGCCTGATTAGCATGCTTACATATTGGCCTTGTTGAGCTCAAAAGTTAAACTTTGCTAAAAAATGTATTTATTTTTAATGAATTCTTTCCTCATTTCTGGTTGTCACAGAGCTCCGCACCTGACATTAATAAATGTCACAAATTAAGAACTTTTCATGTTTTATTAATGCCCTCCCTCATTTTAGTTAAATCCTGACTGCTCATTTGGTGGGAAATTGTTTATTTGTAGCCACAATAGCCAACATGATCTCATGGCAATTCATAAATATTTTACATTTTAATGAATTGGTGGCTTATTTGTATGTTCATACTTTGTATCTCCTTTGTAAATTTTCTAGTGCTGTCAAACAATTAATCGTGATTAATCGCATCCAAAATAAAAGTTTACATAATATATGAGTGAGTACTGTGTATATTTACTATGTATATATAAATACAAACACATGCATGTATATATTTAAGAAAAGTATGTTATGTTTATATATTAAATATATATTTTATATAATATAAAATATAATAATATAAATATATAAATGTATATACATGTAAATATTTTCAAAATATATACTGTATGTGTGTGTATTTATATATACATAATAAATAAACACAGTACACATACATATATTATGTAAACAAAAACTTTTATTTTGGATACGATTAATCGCGATTAATCGTTTGATATCACTAACATTTTCATACGTTCTACTTGTGCCCCAATGATGGGGTTGGGGTGGCCCTTCATGATGATTATTATTATTATTATTATAAATCTTATGTTTTGTATCATGTTTTACAAATTCACATGAAATAGCACACTTAAAATAGTTGATAAGATCAGGTTGCGATATTTTGTTTTTATATCATGTGGGGCCTCCGTAGGTTGTCAACAATGTGACATTTTTTCTTCTTTCCACATTGTAACCTCTAAAGCATCTCTGCATGATCTGGAAGACAATGACTTGGATGCCTTGATGGCTGATCTGGTGGCAGATATCAGTGCCACGGAAGAAAAGTTTTCCACAGAAAGAGATACGTTTAAGGGGTCAGCTCCAGTTGCCCCAGTACCCTCCCAGCCTCAGAGTAATTTTAGCCTCCTAGCGTCAACTGACACCTCTAGACCTGCAACTTCCTCCAACTCCATTGCAGCTCCGCCCCCACCACCCGCCTCCAAACCATCAAAAGTAAGTATCATTCTGAATGGTTCAGACACCCTCAGGCCTCATGTGGTTAACACATACATAGTTGAAGGTTACAGGGTTTATTTTAATACAACTAGGCCAAACAACAGATGTGAGTGGATATAATGGAATTGAAGTGCAGCCAACACTGCAAAAACTTTATGAAGTATGAACCTTATGAATGTCTACAATATACATTTCTACACATTGTGTAAAAAAGCCTAACCATAAAATGTAATTATCCTCATGATTGCAATGTTAGCTCAGCCGGATATTCATTGAATGTTATTTTATGTCTAGCCCAGTGCTTGGCAGAATGTACAACAGGAGATATCCAGACGGTTTTATAATGTAGATCAGCTCTGTTTTAAAACCTTAAGTGAGATGCCTACCTAACAAGCATTTGAAAGCATTACAGATGTACTTGTTCTTCAACAAGTTGGGCAGCATAATTATATTGCCTTCTCAGAAGGATAGCATTCTTTGGATCCCAGAATGCCTGGTGATATTTTGGAATATATGCTATTGTACAAACATGAAAATATTTGTATGTATTTAATTCTAATTAATCACATTACTAGATTAGCATCATGCTAACATTAACTCTATTGGAGTCAACACACTTTGTATACTGTGGAGCGTTCAAAATCAGCCTCATATGAGGTTTCTATTTCTATGTTAAGACTCTCTGACCTCAGATAGCAAAACCAGACAACACTATACCATCTTCCTTTGTTATTTGTATATTTAATCTACAGAGAGTCAAAGTAAACCTTGCATTTCCCAAATGTAGCGCCTTTTAACGTCACATTGACCCCATGCAACCACAATCATCCTTTTGTTTCCCCTCAGGAAGAACTAGAGGAACAGATGAAAGCAGATAAGATCAAGCTTGCTTTGGAGAAGCTAAAGGAGGCCAAAGTGAAAAAGGTGAGAGAGACAGTTGTTTTAATCATTTTTCGGTTACACTTTATTTCGATAGTCCACTTTAGACATTCTACTGACAATAAATAACTTTGCAACTACATGTCAACTAATTCTCATTAATTTGCCACTACATGGCTACTAACTCTCAGTAGGGTAGGTTTAGGGTTAGTAGAACAAGCTGACATATACTTGCAAAGTTTCTCATACTCAGTATGTTGTGGACCCATCAAAATAAAGTGTTAGAAATTATTAAGCAGACAGTCTACTGATACTCTAATGACTGCTAGTTGACATGTAGTTGCAGAGTTACTTACTGTTAGTAGAATGTCTAAAGTGGACTATTGAAATAAAGTGTTACCCATTTTTCCATCTTGAATGCACTTGAACGATGTCAAGTATATTATTTATTGCAGTCAGACACTGCTCATGATGATTCATGCTGGCTTTGGCTATTCTAAAACAGCTGGAGACTGTTCCTAAATCCATTTATTAAGAATGTGAGTCATTTAACTGCAAAAAATATAGATGTTTTTCATGGCATCATTCAGTGCTGTGGGATAGAAAATGCTGATTGCATTAGGTGATCTAGATGTGAGGACATCCACCACACAGATCCATTTCTAAAAGAGTACCATCAGTCAGATCAGGGCATTCTGAAGCATGCCTGCACCCTGCTGAACGTTCAGACGTCTTCCCTCTCATGGAAGCCAAAAAAGGCCTTATGTAGAAATCACTTAAGAGAAATCACAAGCAACATTATTTAATTTAAATTGTCTCCCCTAGACCTTAGAATAAATAAAAAGAAACTGGAGATTTGCACCAACGCAAAGCCTACTGTTAAAATTTACTAAAGACATGCAGCTTTATACTCATTTATTGGAGTTTCCCATTTCAGATGCAACATTTATTCAAGAAGAGCATTTAAATAAATGTAACATGATTTACTAAGGTTTGAAGAAGTCAGTTTACTGGTATTTGGTTAGAAATTTGACTTTCAGACTTTAATTAGGTATATTACCACAAACAGCAGCCAATGAGCAAACAAAAATTATTCTTATTAATTATTTGTTGAGGGTTATCAGTTTAATATTGTGCCTGGATGCTAAGTTCACTGGATGAACTGGATGCGCAGCCAAGTCACAGACAGTAAACACAAGTAATAAATGGTTGCCCTATTCCATTTCTGACATACTCCACGCTCTTGTTATACTGCAACAGGACAATGGATTTGTAACGTTCGCTTTGATGCATCCAGTGTAACACGGAGTTAGAATATTGCGAATCATGTTTTTTTGTAAATAGTTACAATGTTTTGTCTCATTTTGTCTGGTCATAAACTGTAGTATAAACTTACCTTAACAAATGCCCTCCAAGAACACCTCATGCCCCCCTTCTCTGAACACCCACTGGGGGCGGTGCTGCCCCTGTTGACACTGTCTTGGTCTTGACTTGGACTCAATGCTTTTCAGGTCTTGAATTAGACTCAGCTTTCTTCAGGCCTCTGTCTTGACTCAAACTTGACCCTCTTCACGTTGCTGTCTTTACTCGGACTCAGCTTTCTTCAGGCCTCTGTCTTGACTCTGACTCAACACTTTTCAGGTCTTTGTCTTAACTCGGACTCAACCAGAGGTGGAAAGTCCTGGTTTGGAAAGTAAACATCCTCCTCAGTATTTTGTTCCAATCACCTGGATTTGCTTAGCACAGTTTTTCAGCCAGGAAGTAGAACTAATTAGTGATATCAGCTTGCTGATACTTTCCACCTCTGGACTCAACCATCTTCAAGTTGCTGTCTAGACTCGGACTCAACTATTTTCAGGCCTCTGTCTTGACTCCCTTTTGAGAAATGCTGTCTTTGTCTTGACTTGGACTTGATACTTTTCAGGTCTTGAATCAGACTCAACTTTCTCTGTCTGGACTTGGACTCTTCAGGTTTCTGTCTTAACTTGGACTCATCTATTTTCTATCCATCTCATGAACATTTGAACACTTAACAATAAACATGAAACACACAACCCTGTTGTCTATGTTGTATATTGTGTTTGTGCTATTTTGCACATTGTCTATTTTGTGTATGTGTATATTATTATTTTTATTATCTGTGTCTTGTCTTGTCACTGTCATTCTGTCGCACTGTAGAGCATCTGTCACCAAAACAAATTCCTCGTATGTGTAAATATACCTGGCAATAAAGCTAATTCTGATTCTGATTTGCAGGCCTCTGTCTTGACTCTGACTCAACCGTCTTCAGGTCTCTGTCTTGACTCAGACGCAGTACTTTTCAGGTCTCAGTCTTGACTTAGATTCAACCATCTTCAGGTGTCAGTTTTGACTCGAACACGACACTCGGCAATCCTCTGCTTTGACTCAGGTCTCTGTCTTAAATCGAACTCAGTCCTCTTCAGGTCTTGATCTTGACTCAGACTAAACCTCTTTCATGTCACTGTCTTGACTCTTGACTCAGCACTTTTCAATTCTGTGATTTGACAAAGAATCAGATTTCTGCTTGATTCAAACTCAACACTTTTTCAGGTCTTGGACTCGACCATCTTCAGGTCTCGGTCTTGACTCGGACTCGTATGTGCTGGTCTCGACCACAGAATTGTCCAAATTACTGTTAGAAATGTATAGATCCATAATCATATTTCAACAACTGCAGAGGTTATGTATATTTTTGTGTCTAGTGAAGTATCACGACAAAGTATCATGAAGATTAATAGTCTCTTGAGAAATAAAAGAGCAGGCTTTGAGCAATAATTGCATGCAATTATTGCTCAAGGCTCAGACTGCTGGAAGAATTAACAGTCTTGTTTCTAATTAGTCTGGTTATAGGTTACATGACCCACACTGACTTAATGCCTACACTGAGTGATCTAAAGTTGTGTACTCAGAGTGGTTTACCCACAGTGTACACATGTTGTAACAGTGAATACAGAAAAAACAGATTTAAAGCTGCAGTGACAACTGAAACAATGCGGTCTGTACAAAACATATCAAAATGAGACTGTTTTGAATGCACTAAGCTACAGTTTTAGCATGATTGTTGATATTCAAAGATGTCCCTGAACAGTTCATACGCCATTACAGAGCCAGTAGTTCCCTTTAAATGTACTGTCATTCCCATCCTTCCCATCTATTTCACAGAAAACGTATCCATCTATAAGACCATTTATATCTCCGTCTTCCAAACATCTGTGCATAGACTCTATTGAAAAGACCAGCATGGCTTGTCACAAGTGTGTGCTTATGCTAGTGTTCCCACCAGGCTCCTTAAAATATTTAGGTTTCAACAAAATTTTGTTTAGCCAGAACTTCCACTTTGGTCCACTTTGCAGAATATTCTGGCCAAGAACTGTTAAACTGGATGAAATCTTATGACCAACATAAACTGTAAAGCATAAATACAGCTTTGTTTCACAGTGTTTTTGGGCATGCAAAGATTTTGTTGCAAAGATGTCACTAAACTATGCCATAATTCCAAAATCACCACAAAAAAACAGACAACATGCAGTTATCCTGTTAACTAAGTTTAACCTTGTTATTTATGGTTTGTTGTGATAGCTGGTCGTGAAAGTGGAGATTACGGACGGCAGCTCAAAGACTCTGATGGTGGATGAAAGACAAACTGTCAGAGATGTGATGGACAACCTGTTTGAGAAGACACATTGTGACTGCAATGTGGACTGGTGTGTGTGTGAGACCAACCCTGACTTACAGACTGGTGAGTATCATCCATGTACACACAAACCTGCATGTTCATTCAGTTGTCATCAGCTGGATTTCACGAAGATGATGAAGTGTGTTTTTACTGACAGCCAGGCTCCAGTGAGCTCACAGTACAGAGCTGACCTACCACTATACACATTCACTCTCATACACCAAACGACAGGTGGGTTTAATTTACTGCCCCAGACACCGTCACTCAACCTCCCTATCATGAGGAAATACAGTCCTTATGATCGAAATCCCCAATTTCTCTTTCTCCATCTGCTGTGAGGCTTCATCTGCAGCCATATGTTTGCTTTCTGGCAGCCAAATTTGAGATGAATAGACTGGATTTATCTTGTGTTATTCCATTTGTTCTTATTCCTAGAGAAAAAGAAGTGCACTTGTGGTGTACTTCAAACCTAAAAATATATTTAAAAACAAAAACGGTACTTGCAAATAATATATTAATGAAATAAAAATGCCACTTAAGTGTACTTAAACATTCACTTAACACTTTCAAAGTTACAAAAGTTAATAAACATAGTCTTGAAAGTTTAATTGCAAGTGCATTTTTTTAATATATATAGTTTAACAATTGGCACTTGAAAAACTTGCTATAGACCTTTTTGTTGTCAAAAGTATTTGTCCCTCATGCTGCCTTCTATTGGCATCTCTGACTGAAAATTAACTGTCAATGCAATGTAACCAAAAGAACGTAACTCACCAGGGTAAGGAACAGAGTCAAACTTTAACTGTGTTAAAGATCTATGCTACACCCAGGTTAATTTTAGAGAAGCATCATCTTCGCATGGTGATATTTCCTACTGTGAGTGACTTATAATCATGAGGGAACATCTAAACAGCTCTGACACACAGACACAGTATACTTGCATACTCTATTGCCGTTTCTTGCTGTCTACATTTACAGCTCTTCACCTTCATCTCCCATCAATCTGAGGGACACAGGAAATCATATAGGCTCAGGGAAAATAGCTTCCATGTTATGCCTGTGAAGCAGACTCACACCATGGGTTTAATGCCAGTAACCACATCACACATCAGACCACCCATAAGATCTCTTCATTCCAGTTTTTAATCAGTGATCTTTAACTGAGAATCTAGGAGGTTGCAGACAGTATAGTACATACAGTATATACCACAGTGTCTGGGTTGGCACCAATGCAATGGGAGGTGTGCACAGTAAAAACCTGGCATTTGGTTAATGACTTTATGATAATCATATTGGTAACACTTTAGAATAAGGAACACACATATTCACTGCTAATACAGAGTTTTCCCACAATAAACTCCTAATTTGCTGCAAGTACGGTAGTTGTTTGTAATAGTTATGTTTAGGTATTGAGTAGGGTTAGAGGATCTAGAATGTTTGTGCAGAATATGCTTTAAAAATACTAATAAACAGCTAGTATGCTAATACTATGCATGCTAATCAGCAATGAATTAATTGTGTTCCCTATGTGCTACCATCATTATTTCTGAAAACTGTATTTTTTATTTTTTTTTCTATTATTGTTCTGTTACTTTTAGGGGATCTTTCAGCTTTATTCCGGTAAATAAGCCAAAGTCATGTTAAGTTAACCATTTAAATAAAGAAAACAGCTTACACCAGTAAGTTTCAGAGGAAGTTCTGCTCTGTATTTCAGTTTGCTGTTTACTTTCATGCTTTTCAGCATTTCATGCTGTGTACTTCTCATGCTTTACAGCGCATCCGGGCAGCTATTTCAGAAAGCCAAGACCAAGTCCTGTCTATTTGAACAGGGAAATCTTGAAATCTCAAAAACTGCTTTCCATACTATTAAAAAAAAAAAAAAAAAAAAAAAAAAAGCGACAAAGTGTGTGTGTGTGTGTGTGTGTGCTATTAACGTTAAACATTATTTTCCATCAGTGCTTGCAGAGCTGCAAGGTAAACCTAATATCATGAGGTTTTATTCATTTATTTTTATTTATTAAAGTTTATTTTAAACATTTGATCTAACTTTATATTAGGTGGCTTTAACTACTATGTACTTGCGTCAAAAAATAAGTGCAATGTACTTAATGTGTTCATATTGTATTGCAAAACACTTTTGCTGCTATTGAGGTGGGATACAGGTAAGGTTAGGGACAGATTTGGTGGTATGGGTAGGTGTAAGGGATGGGTCAACAATGTGATTATAAATGTAATTACAGAAATTACAGATGTAATTACATGCAGGTTTTTTTAAAATTTAAGTACAATGTAAAAACATGTATGTACACAATAAGTGCATTGTATCAAATCATTCATTTAAATTTTAGGTACAGTAGTTTAGGCCATCTAATATAAAGTGGGACCAAATATTTGAAGTTGCTGTGGATAAAAGTGTTTGTCAAATGAATCTTTACAGAACTTGTGCATAAGTTTAAGGGGGTGGTATTGATTATCAGAGTTGGGTATGGACAAAAATGATGACATTTGAACTGAGTTTGAACTTTCCACAGAACGGGGATTTGAGGACCACGAGAACCTTGTGGAGCCTCTTTCTACATGGACAAGGGACACTGAAAACAAAGTGCTTTTTCAGGAGAAAAAATACAAGTATGAAGTGTTCAGAAACCCTCAGGCAAGTGTATAGATTTTTTGCTTCTCGATGATACATATTAAATTACTAATAAATACAGTTCTCAATATTATCAGGCTGCTTATTAAATATAGGGTAACACTTTATTTCAATAGTCCACTTTAGATATTCTACTAACAGTAAGTAACTTTGCAACTACATGCAAACTAGCAGTCATTAGAGTATTAGTAGACTGGCTGCTTAATAACTTCTAACACTTTATTTTGATGGGTCCACACCATACAACATACTGACTATGAGAAACTTTGCAAGTATATGTTAACTTATTCTACTAAACCTAAACCTACCCTACTGAGAGTTAGTAGACATGTAGTTGCAAATTAATGAGAATTTGCTGACATGTAGTTAGAAAGTTACTTATAGTTAGTAGAATGTCTAAAGTGGACTTTCGAAATAAAGTGTAACCAAATATAGCATATAGGCTGTTTATTTGTACTTAAAGCACATATTAATGGCTTATTTTGCATGATTCTTCTACATCCCTTAATCTTACCCCATACCTAAACTTAACTAGTACCTTGCTAACTATTAATAATCAAGGCAAATTCGAAGTTTATTGAGGCAAATGTCATAGTTAATATTGAGAATTGGTCCTTAAACTAAAGTGTGACCTTTTAGTGTGTTAATACAAAAGGGCTAAAAATAATGGATACTTTTCCCTTTCCTTTGCTTGTAATAACTGTTACATTTCTAACACTAAAACGACTCCTGTTCTATAACTTCTCTATTTCTTGTGCCCTGTAAGTTCACTGAAAATGGAACAGAAATTAGAAAAACAGTTAATCTCAGCACATTGACAGTTTTCTCTAATGGTAGAAATCTAGAAGTGTCCATCATTTGTGTGAAAAGAGCTGTCTTTAAAGGTGCCTCATGTCATACATGAATACTTGATGACTAATTACTGAAATTCTGTTGAATGCTAATCAATATTAAGTGCATTCCAATTTCTTTTACAGAATTTTTATTTGTGGAAAAAGGATAAGAAATCTCTAAAGGACATGAAAGACAAAGACAAAGAACAGCTTCTGGAGGTGCGTCTGGCTTTAACTTTGATATAATTGAGAGGTGTCATCTAAAGATACAGATGAAGACATTTATCAAAATAAATGCAATGGTGTCATATTTAACATCATAACCAAACCCTCTTGATCAAGTAATGCAGGTCTTAACAAGTCTGAGCCAAACATGGAAATTTCAACATCATTTTCTCACTCTCATGTCATTCCAGTGTGTGTTCTGCAGAAATTTATATGCAATAACATGAGTGTAAGCAAATGATCAAAGTCTTCATGTCTGGTTCTGTATTTCTGGGTGTAGGAGAACTTCTGTGGAGCCTCTGTCATTGTGCCTGACCTGGAGGGTGTTCTGTATCTGAAGGAGGATGGCAAGAAATCCTGGAAACAGCGCTACTTCCTGCTACGGGCCTCTGGATTGTATTACTCACCCAAAGGCAAGACAAAGGTCAGCTCAGGCAATCCAGACAGTAAAACATACAGTGTATTTTGACCAGACATGGAGTTCAGACAAATATTGCATTGCTAGACCTAAATAATAACTGGCTTGGTGAAAAGATCAAGCAACTAAATTTTGGTGATTAATGGGTTTTTCTCTGTCTTCATCAGGCTTCACGGGATCTTGTGTGCTTGGTGCAGTTTGACAATGTGAACGTCTACTACTGCAAAGAATACAGAATCAAATACAAAGCACCAACAGACCACTGCTTCATTCTTAAGGTACCGTTTCAGCCCATCCTTTTGAAAAAGAATTTTTCAATTCAATTCAATTCACTTTGAATTGAATTGAATGTGCAATTTTAATGTACTTGAAATCTTGAAACATATACATACAGCACACACACACACACACACACACACACACACACAATAATATATCAAATATATAATATATTATTAAATGTATTAAATCTGTGCTTGCAGATAATATAAAATTAATGACAAAAGAGGCTGCTTAAGTGTACTTAAAGACAGTACACATTCTTCTTGTTTGAATAATCTTTCGTTGTGCTTTAAAGAAGTATTATATTTGATATTATTATTTAATGTTAATATATGTTAATATACTAAAATGCAACAATATGATTAAAATGTGTAATGACAAATATATTTAAATACATAATACAAATACACACGTGTATAAATGTGATACAATATGCAAGTTTCAATAGAAATGACATTAAAGTATATTTTAGTTTACATTAAATACTAGTTAGCACATTCATCAGCAAACTTTGACCATATTTCAAGATGACAGAATTATGCAGTTCCATATAAGGGTATACTTGCGTCCTACTTAGTGGGTGAAAAAGGACTAAAGTTCAGCTAATTTCATTTATAATAAATTTAAATATCATTTAATTTCAATTAGCACACCATCAAATGTCCAAAAACATTACATTTAGTTTGCACTTCTCATATTGTTTTATATATAATCTATATACATATATTATGTCCATAATAAGTTTTTACATTTTCACAAAGGCATAAATGATGTTTTCATATTTAAAAGTCAAGCTTTAAACTAATTTTCTTCATAACACACACTCTGCAACACTGGTTTTATTTAAATGTTTATTTAATTTATTTAAATGATGTATATAAAATGTTTATACGCTATGTATTATGTAACTACATATGTAGGTTTGAATGAAGATTAACATATCACTGCATTACCGGTGCCTGTGTATAATAGGCTTGTTTTGCAGCACTTACACTTGAGTTCTCAACAGAGTTCACAGAGTGATATATTTGTACAGTAGTTAGTTCCTGATTTATTACACATACTGTATGTAAAAAGAAGCAAAAGTAGGTGTTCCAAGCCTAATGTGGTCTATTTTTTCAGTGTCTGTTTTAGAGCAACTTGTGTTTTGCAAAAAAATATTGTAATAATACAAATTTTCTTGACATGTTTGTTTATAAGGAGGATCAATTAAATAGTCATTTTAATTGCACGCCCTTTTCTATAAAATATACTGAATTGTGACATGGACATTTTTAAAACCACAGCAGAACTTTTCATAGACATGGAAATCAGCAGTAGAAACAGGCAAAAGAAAGTACTTTTTTTCCCTGTTGTTTTTCCTGTTGAGTCTCAACTGAGATTTTGAGGTGCAATCAAACTGAAAAAAGGCTCTCTGTTCTCATTCTCTGGATAATGCAAAGAAATTGTGCTTCTGGACTTTGGCGCCTAAAGCAAATCCTCGTTATTTCCGCAAAAAAATGCAGTTTTATCAGCAGTAGTCATGGACATGAAAGCAGACATAAAAGATGTGAGGCTTATAGCACCAGAAGCTGTAAATCACATCCCGCTAAAAGCATCCATTTCCCCCTGAGATAACAAGGAGTGGTGCAATGGTGTGATCAGGTCAGAGGTTTGAAGATGACCTTACGGCAACCCTTCAAAATACTCCACTGATCCAAAACTACATCCCTGAATGAAATTCCTATTTAATTACTATTGTAGTAAAAATTGCAGACCTCGTGCCCAGCCAGTGTTAAGGGGCAACCTCAGCTTTTTAAGTCATGTGCCATAATAACAAGGGATCTTTAGGTACTGCTGGCAGTAGGGCATTTATCTGATATTTAGGCACCATAAATCTGCTTGGTTCTCTTTTATACATGTCCACTAAACGAACACTACTCAAGCTGGTAGGTGTAACTTCCAAACCCTGGGTTGCTAAACACAAATTGTGCAATAATTCTTTCAAGGTGTGCCTCCTGTATGCCTACTGCTTTAATATATAATAATTAACTAAATGACTACCCCCAAAGATAAAAGCCAATGTGTTGCATTTGAACTTCCAGAATGCAGGAAGTGGTTGGGGAAGCATCTTTTCCTGTTTAGTGAGCATGGATGAGAGCTGACATTAGCTGTAGCAACACAAAACATAAAGGGATGGGGGCTTAAAGATTCACGAAAGGTGAATATATTTTAGGTTGCAAGGAAAGTAGCTAAATTCAAGGAATGGTACAGTATTTCATACAAAAACATTTTATGGTAAATACCTTTGAATGCTACATTTGAAGTTTATCTATAGAGACAGGTGAAAATCTAGCCATACTGCAATATTACATTTATCATAAATTACATTTCTAAATTCATCTATTTCTGAAGCTACAGTAAATTGCTTTCAGATATGTTACATACATTCTAAAAATCAGATATACATTTTAGAAATCTATCAGAAAATACAAACCTGAGTGTCTTCAACATAACAATAATAATAATAATGCCATGTTTCCTAAAGAAACTACCTACACTGTAAAAAAAAAAAGTTGAGCCAACTTAAAAGTTTAAAGCAACCAGCTTCAGCAGATTTTTGAGTTTTCTCAACTTACTTTTTTAGGAAATTTCTCAACTTTTTTGTATAAACTTAAAATAAGAAGTTGAGAAAACACAAAATTCTGCTGAAGCTCGTTGCCTTAAACTTTTAAGTTTGCCCAACTTTTTTTTTTTTTTTTTTACAGTGTAGTGGAGGCACATATAATGAGAACTACAGAGGGCCTAAAAGTGAGCCCTGTGGCACTCACCACTACCTTATCTATATTTGGTTCACACAGCATGGTAGCATGGTTCTCAAAACTATGGTCTAGTAGCCTACCACAAGTAGTGAAAGTTCAAAACCTTTTTTTTGGTTTGTGTGTTCAGACCATGCAGTTTTCAGAGCCTGTCTGTTTTCAGAGCCTGTCTGTAATTAAAGTCTTTACACAATTTAAAATACCTCAAACTTAGTTTTCTTCAGACTACAGTTACATTGTATGGCCATCTCCTAAGAATTTAGGAGAGTATAAAAATTAGGTATAAACATTTTTCAAAATTGAGATTTATACATCAATAAATAAGCTTTCCACTGATGTGTGGTTTGTTAGGATAGGACAATATTTGGCCGAGATACAATTATTTGAAAATCTGGAATCTGAGGGTGCAAAAAAAATCTAAATACTGAGAAAATTGCCTTTAAAGCTGTCCAGATGAAGTTCTTAGCAATGCATAATACTAATCAAAAATTAAGTTTTAATATATTTACAGTAGGACATTTACAAAATATCTTCATGGAACATAATCTTTACTTAATATCCTAATGATTTTTGGCATAAAAGAAAAATAGATAATTTTGACCCATACAATGTATTTTTGGCTATTGCTACAAATATTCCACAGAGACTTAAGACTGGTTTTGTGGTCCAGGGTCAAATGTATAATTGGTGAAAGTGTGAATATTGGTTAACTGTTCTTCTAATCTTAAACTAGGCACGGAAACAATATAACTGGCTAAATATTCTTGTTGGACAAAGTAATGATAACTTCACTTTTCAATAAAAAGCTATTTTACCAACATCAATCCACAGGAGACAAAAATACCTTACTGTATTCATGATTCTAACAAAACCAGGTCCACTGACATGCTAAACTCTTGCTAAAGAAGCATGACAAATCTTTAAACTGATTTGTAATACTTTCTAAGGGTGTTTCAGGAAATGTCTAAGTTAGGATTGTCTGTGTTTTAAGTTAGTCAAGCAATTGGGAAATAAAATGCAAACACATAATAAAATGCAATACATGAAGTAGATCTAAAGATAAACCTAGCGACTCAGACTATGCTCCAACAGAGAAGGACGTGCATTTTTACACAACTTATGCAGTAATTCAACATCATCAAGTACAACATTGTCTCTGCCCCTTTTAGAAATATTTAGGACTAATCCTAACGTATGGCATTAGAAAGGGGTGTTGGCAATCAAAATTGTGATTTTATTGTGCCATCTACTGTCTCTGCTATGCAACTACAGTTCAGTAATATGTGTAAGCAACACAATGTTAATATCACCAACTGTCTGTTTGGAGCATTGGTGTCAAACTCAATTCCTGGAGGGCCACAGCTCTGCACAGTTTCGCTCCAACCCTAATCAAACACACCTGATCCAGCTAATCAAGGTCTTCAGGATCACTAGAAACTTCCAAGCAGATGTGAGTTGGAGCTGGTTGGAGCTAAACTCTGCAGAGCTGTGGCCCTCCAGGAATTGAGTTTGAGACCACTGGTTTGGAGGAAGACTAATATGATCAAAACATGAACTAACTTTGAATACCCTTAATAATTTGTTACCAAACCTAAGAGAAAAACACAAACAACAAAGTTTATTTTCAGGAAAATGTACAATGAGACTAGAGCAAGAAGATCTTAAAGATACAATATCTGAAAAATACTAAGTGGTTCCACAAATCATCATGGAATTATGTGGAATATAATAGGGAACACAACCAAAGGAAGTGTTATTAGGTATCTTGGCCTTATCAGATGTTTATATTAGAGTACACAGTGGTTGATATGGTTACTGTGATCTGTTTTTCAGCATCCTCAGATTCAAAAAGAATCACAATACATCAAGTTTCTGTGTTGTGATGATGAGTGGACCATGACTCTGTGGGTGACTGGGATACGTATTGCAAAGGTGAGCGGAAACCAAGCCACAGAGCATACATTTGTAAATATTTATAAAGTAGTTAATGATAAATGCAACAGAAGACATGAAGCATTAGCATTAGAAATTCTAATTTACAATACAAATATGTACACTGTACACTTTAGCTACAGTATGTTGTGTTCGGTTCTATTGTTGGGTATTAGAGGAATAATTAACCCAAAAATGAAATCATTTACTCACCCTCACCCAAACTTGTATGAGTTTTTTTTTGTTTTCATTTGCTGAACACAAAAAAATATATTTTGAAGAATGCTTGTAACTGAACAGTTGCTGGTACCCAATGACTTACTATGAAAAATAAAAACAAATAGAAGTCAGTGGCTACAAGCATCTATTTGGTTACCAACATTCAAAATATCTTCTTTTGTGTTCAACAGAAGAAAGAAACTCATACAGATAAGGAACAGCTTGATAGTCAGTAAATGGTGACAGAACTTTCATTTTGGGGAGAACTATACCTTTAAGTTCTTCTAGTATTAACGGTCTTTTTTTGTCATAATTTCTTTCATAGTATGGTAAGCTGTTATATGACAACTACAAGGCTGCTGTGAGGAAAGCTGCAGGCTCTGCAACGTGGGCTAACCGCACAATCCAGGCCTCCTCCAGTGCATCGACACCCTCCCCTACACCTAAAGGTAGAGATAATGGAGCTCAACAGATCATCATTAAATGTATCATTGATCTTGCTATATTAACATGTTAAATGATTTTGAGGACATTTAGAAACGTTTGTATATATATTTCAGCCAAAGCTGCAAATGGACATGCTCCTCAGCCTGCAGTGGAGACCAAGGTACCTCTCAAACTATCAGCTGTTTTAGTAATGGAGAACATGGTTAAAAAATAATGCGCTTATGACTAATATTATCGGTAACTGTAGTATATGGACCTTATTAGTGGTGTTTTTAAGTGTTAAGAAACGTTAAGTGCGTTAAGAAACAGTCATGAAAAAGAAAGTACTTTTTAAGTACTTTTAAGTGACCTTTTTATTTCATTAATATTATATTTTCTGCAAGTACAGATAAAATATATTAAGACTTGAAGTACACTACAAGCGCACATTCAATACAATTAGGCACACTTCTTTTTCACAAGGCTGTATTTGGTTCCTTGAGAGCTGTTTTAATCTTCTTGTAACATCATGATTTATTTGGAGTTCTCTTAAATGTTATTTTTGGTTTGTTTTGGAAGGGTCCTGGCAACCAAACATCTTTTCCACCACCTCCGCCTTCAATGGAAAACCTGCCTCCTCCACCACCTGACCCTATGTTTCCTCCTCCTCCCCCTGCTCCTTCCAGCACAACCAAAGTCAACAAGTTTCCTCCTCCACCTCAAATGCCACAATCCTCCTTCCCACCTCCACCCATGGATGACCTGCCTCCTCCACCACCTCCTCCAGAAGATGCCGAGCTGCCCCCTGACTTCCTGCCTCCACCACCACCTAGTTTGACTTCTTACGGGGGAGAAGCACTCCCACCACCACCTCCAGACCCCTTTGCCTGTCTTCCACCACCTCCTCCTGCCCCCCAAAACTTTGCATCTGCAGGTGGAGCACCGCCACCACCTCCACCCCCACCTCCACCCCCAGCTCCTGCACCGGCTGCCAAAAAACCCACCGACTCCATCAGAAAAGTGGCTCCACCTCCACCAAAGAGAACTACACCTCAACTAACAACACCACCAGGTGGTGACTTAATGTCAGAACTGATGACAGCAATGCAGAAAAAGCGCAGTCAACAATGAACTCGAAGACAGATAAGACAGAGCTAATTGACATGTTTTTATAGTTGGACTGAGGAACTGACCCCCAACTCGTTTTTGGTGTGACATTAGGACACATTGGATCTTTTATTTTTGTTTGAAATGTTTGTTTGTTTGAAAATTTTTATTACTCCACAAAACTAAACATGTGTAAATACTTTGTTCTAATGCAACTACTTAGATTATATACTGTATGTTTTACAAATATGCTATATCATCATCATCATCATACTAATGAAATGTCAATAAATATGGTCTTGCAAGGTTAACTATTAAACAGATTCTGGCAGGCCTTATTGAGTTGTTATTGAGATGCATGATGCAAAGTTTTTTTATTATTATTTTTATTAAATATGCTTGTGTAGAACTGCTGAATGTCTTGATGCAAATGAATGTTTAAGTTATGCTTACACTGACAAAATAGATTAGGAAGAACAGCTGACCCTCAGCTGCTGAGCCCAGGATGGAGGTTTACTAGAGTATCCGGCTCTCTCAGCCGCCTCCTGCTCCACAAACGGCTCTGTTAGAGTCTTCTGCAACAGCGCCACCTAGAAATGCATCATAAGGAATTCTATCACATACAAAAAATAATAGTCTGCCTGAAAATATTAGATTTTATGTATAATATGTTTTATGTTAACATATTAAAGCAAAAGTGCATCACATGTAGTCATACCTCTGAAAAGTCATTTTTCTCTGCTTTTCTGATAGCAGATTCAGCCATCCAGTTCCTCAATACATACCGTGGGTTGACTACTGAACAATAAAAACGAAGCAGTCAGCACACATAACAACATATACAACATAACAGCAATACCATTCAAAAGTTTAGCATCAATAATTGCAATGATGCTGACAGTAATGGTGCTGAAAATCCACATTTGCCATCACAGGAATCAATAAAACTTTAAACTATCAAAATAGGAAACAGAAAAAAAAATCAAATAATATTTCACAATATTACAGTTTTCACTTTTGGTCAAACAAATGCATCCTTGGTGAGCATATAAGACTTCTATCAATAGCATTAAAAAAAAAAAAAACTTACAGACTACAAACTTTTGAACAGTAGTTGCCATGGCATCCTTTAACAACAATATATACAACATAGACCAAAAAATACCTTGCATTCTGTGCTGACGTGCTGCATCTGAGTCACTTTTCATCCTTTGAGAGACGATTAAAACATCAAGAGATGTTCATGTCAATGCTATAATGTTCGCGAGTGTAGACTGCAGCAATGTTACCTTGACAGACGCTTTAAATACAGCTGAACCCAGTCTCTGAAATACTCATGTGATGAGAGGTCTGACAGGGCCCACATTGACTGTTAAGAGAGACACAGTCACAGTTAATGGACTGAAATCATTATGGATATTGCAGCTGCTGTGGGTGTGAATGGAGTGGAAATGTACCAGAGGAATGGATCCCGTCTGAAGATCGGACAGAGTGACTTCACTCAGCTGTCTGAAAGTCATGGTGAAGTCTGCTCCAGTGTCCTCCATCAGCTCAAATCAACCATACACACCATATATTATACATTTAATTCTACAACATTATACATGTAATTCTACTCTTTGTATTTACTGCAGTTATTATAACAGGACTCTGAACTTTATTTGATAGATTTGGTCATTTAATACTGTATGGAATTAAAAAAATCTAACAGTAAAAGTTTTTAGTAAAAATGTATTAATATATATTTCACACACACACACACACACACACACACACACACATTTGTTTTTGTGAAAAGTGGGGACTTCCATAAGCGTAATGATTTTCATACTGTACAAACCGTATGTGCTATTGCCCTACACCTAAACTTAGCCCTCACAGGAAACTGTGCATTTTTACTTTCTCAAAAAAAAAAAAAAATTCACTCTGTATGATTTATAAGCATTTTGAAAAATGGGGACATGGGGCAATGTCCTCATGAGTCACCTTCTCCTTGTAATACCTATGTCATACCCATGTTATTATACAAATTTATTGTCCTCATTTGTCACAAAAATGCGCACGCGCACACACACTCACACACACACACACACACACACACACACACACACACACACACACACACAGAGCTAATATTTACCTTTAGAAGAAATGCAATCACATATGAATCCTTTTCTTGATTTCCCAAAAAGCCTAACTTTGCTTTGAACAGTTCATGGAATCTGTAACAAAATTAGAAAAATTAGATTAGAAATGACTCAGAGATTAATACAGTGTTCAGTGTACAGTTTAATGGCATGCTCACCTTTGATGGTAGATTTGTGAATATTCTCTCAGTATTTGCTGACACCTGAAATTAACAAATGGAATGACACATGAATCACCTGTTTCATTCCAGATCAACACAATAAAAAAATAAAAAGAGCTCTTACTGTGACAGCTGATCTGAGGTCAGCAGTGGTTTCAGAGCTTCTAGAAGTTTCTGTAGATTGAACAGTCCCACATTAGCCTGAGCTCCTATACTGTACCGGCCCTCATCATCAGAAGTGTTGGGGACAAAATCTATTCAGGAAAAAAAAAATGCTGTAGCAATGATGTTTTTTTTGTTTTTTTTTTGGTAGGTCAGTTTCATGTTCACTTAATAGAATAAAATAAAATATATCAATTAATGCAGTTAATTAATGTACTGCAATTAATGCAATTAATGTACTCAACTATCCTTAAAAGGAAATTATATTAATTATATATGATACGTATATATATACACACGTTATATGTTATGTTACACAGCAAACATGCAGGAAAATGGTCACTAATATTTTGAAGTATGGGAAAAAGAAAGTTACTTGGGTCATATGATTCCATAAATCCAAATGGGCCATAGTCGATAGTGATAGAAAGCAGACTGAAGTTATCTGTGTTGCAGACTCCTGCATGAAGATACAGATCATATGGTTGAACATTTTGGGTATTCAGCTCAATCCTGTAATATAACAGACTGTGATAATTAAACTAGTAAAGAAGAGCCAACTAACCATGAGCAAATCCAACTGACATCCAGTGAGCGATTAAATGTGCGGTTTCATTCACCACTCTAGAGAAAAACACCTGAAACCCAGTGAAGTATAGTCAAGCTGGTCAGAAAGTCTAAAATAACTTTGTATTACAACGAAACATAAGAGAGACACTGAGATACATACCACATACTTGTCAGGGTCATTCATCGCAATAGATTTAAAATGCTCTTTAATTATAAAGTCCAATAATGTCCTAAAAATGAAATACAGAAAAACATTAAAAAGCAAATAAGAGTGAGTCTAAGAAAAAATATTACCCTCCTAAGTTAATTTACCGCAGGGCATCTAACTCTCCGGTTCTAGTTAATATCTCCAGCGAACCAATACGAAACCAGGACTTGGCCAGGCGCAAAACAACCGCTCCTGATAGACACAGAGAGTTGATCTCTTTTAGAAAGATAAAGAACCATGTGTTCATTTATTTTTCATTTGATTGTAGTTTTACCTCTTTCTTTTATGACATTGCCATTATAAAACTGATCCCTCCAAACAGGCTCCTCACTTACAACCAGACTGACAGACAATACAGACAAAAAAATAAGAATAAGAATAAAGCGAAACAACAAAATTTGAACGTGGTAAATACATATACTATTCTTTTTGTGCATGTCCATTCATTCTCTCAAACCTCACTAATTAGCATAAGGCATCTTCCTACAAAATAGTGTATAATGTGTATGTTATGCACCTGAGGGCTCTGCTTGTGGGAACCCCCAGAAAATGCATGGCTTCACTGCACAGGAACTCCCTCACAGAGGAGCGAATCACAGCCCGTCCATCACCAGACCTACGCACACAACATCATGACTATACTACTCTATAACAACTAAGAAAAATAATTATGTATTACTTACGATAGCACACAATATAAAACAAATACTGTGAAACCACAGAAGCAAAATTCACCTTGAGTATGGTGTCTTTCCTGAGCCTTTCAGCTGGAGTTCCCATCTTTCACCTTTTCTGGATAAAAAAGAGAGACTGTAGACTGTTTGAAATGTATGGCCTACTCTCATTCAGGACACTTTGTCACTCATTGTTCAGCTGCATGCTTAAAGGAATAGTTCACCCAAAAATAAAAATTTGCCATAAATTTACTCACACTCAGGCCATCCAAGATGTAGGTGACTTGCTTTCTTCAGTAGAACACTGAAGATGATTTTTTAGCTGACTGGTGATTCATAACATGCCAGTCAATGGGTACCGTCACACTGAGAGTCTAAAAAGCTGTTACAGGAAAAACAAGATTAATACTTCTGGCTTCTGACGATATATTGAGGTCTTATGAAGCAAAACGATTGATCTGCGCAAGAACCATTTACAACATTATTTACCTATAATCCATAGCCTCAGGCAAACAGCACTGGAGCTCAAGCTTTCTGTTGCATGATTATGCATGCGTGGTAGCAAAGTCATGTGTGAACTGATGCCATTGTTGTTTACAACAGAGAGGGAGGACACATGTGCAGACCTCAATATATCACCAGAAGCCACAGGTATTTTTGTGTACTTTTGTGTTTCCTGTAACTGCTTTCTTGACTCTCAATGTGACGGCACCCATTGCCTTGCAGATCATGAATAAACAAGGACCATGGTTTCAGCTAAAAATCATCTTAACTGTTCTACTGAAGAAAGTCACCTATATCTTGGATGGCCTGAGCATGAGTAAATTAACAGAACCTTTCTATTTTTTGGTGAACAATTCCTTTAAATATTGCGTAAGATGATGAGACATCTGTTTAAAACATTTACCTGTTTGTATATTCACCCAGCAAATGTGCTCTTCCATCCCCCAGCTGCCCTGCCCAATAACCAAACTATAAAAATAATAATAAAACAACATAGTTGATATGTTTGTTTTGGTTGTCCTATGCCATTGCTGTCAGGTTTAAAACTTCAGTTTTACCTGATGGCCCCCGTATCTGTGTGCCAGTGGAATAGAGCCAGGAAACAGTTTTCCACCACTGACACAAAGAACAAATTCTTCATTCTGAATCACAGACTCATTCAGATCCAGAATATTCCTCAACACATCCTGAAATACACAAAAAGAGAATCAAATATGTGGAAACAACATTTACAAACAAGTATTGTGGTGGTACAGTGCTGTATTTGATAATGCCATTGTACTCTCATAAATATGACGGTATTGACAAGCATTTAGACAAGCCTGATTGAATTCATGTTTCTCATGAAATCAGTTTTAAAGCAGTTTTGTCAAAACAAAGAAAAAAAAGCAAGTTGATTATGAGTTGATAAGCTGAAAACATAGACCTGTTTGAATAAAATACGTATAACTGACACTTTAAGTAATTAACTCATTGCAATTAGTTAAATGCTTGTCACAAACACAGTATAAATGCTATGGATAATTTGTACACTATGTAATAGTAGCAACTGATTTGAGGAGTTGGTGGTCCATAATTTTGTTTTGTTGAAGTGTTCTGCCACCCCTTGTGAAAAAGAAGTGAACTTAATTGTATTGAACGTGCGCTTATAATTTGAACACATTTTAATGGAAAACAACATATACTTGTAGATAATATAATATTAATTAAATAAAAGGCCACTTAAGCATATATTTAAAAAAAGCACACGCTCATATAATTTTAAGTGTAGTGTGTTAGGCTACT
This sequence comes from Tor tambroides, assembly GCA_021397915.2. Lineage (NCBI taxonomy): Eukaryota > Metazoa > Chordata > Actinopteri > Cypriniformes > Cyprinidae > Tor > Tor tambroides. The sequence continues at coordinate 110,240 of JAFVLL020035280.1, forward strand.
TGATTTTACAAATTAAATATATATTTCAAATGCACTCAATTGCAACTTCATTATTACAGATGTGTAATAATCACAAATATATTTAATAATGATATACAAGTTTAAATAGAAATGACATATTTAATATTTAAGTTTATTCAATATAAACTTCAAAATATAAACATAAAGTATATTTAAGTTTACCAATGTAAATTTGTCAGTACATTTGTTAGTACACTTTAACTATATTTTAAGTGATGAACTTAAGTGATGCACTTAAAATTATAAAGATACACATAAGTTCTACTGAAATAGGTCTCTACAGACCAGCTAATTGCTTTTAATATGAATTTAAACTTTATTGCAATTAACCTGCAATTAAGTGTCCGAAAGGATTACGTTCAGTTCACACTTAAGCATATTTATTTAATCTATATTTCAGTAATAATATATTTGTTAAAAGTATGCTGGTGTGCATTACTTCTTCACAAGGGCATGAATAAATTATGATGGTGACTTCATTACTTTTTTTTTTTAATGTGAACTTGAATAGTAATAAAGAATGTTTGGATGTGACTAAAATGTTGACTGGCAGCTTAGATGGTACACTATTGCACTGTTCTGTTTCTTATATTAGAAACAACACAGTTACTACAATAATATCTCCAGGTGAAGGGGATTTATTACCTGTGAGACAGCAGCCAGTGTCAGGGGCTCTTTCAGAGGGGTGGGCTGACACTCTGAAAACACACATCCCTTCACAGTACGAATAAAATGACCATCCACCTCCTCAAGAGGGAGAGCATCTGTACAACACACAGAAAGTGATTCAAACACAGTCAAGATGCAAAACAGCATGTTTACACTCATAATGTAAAGCTTACCTAAAAGTTTATGTGATAATGTCAGTGGTATTTCTCCATATGTTTTTACATTGGTATAGAAGTGATTCTGCTCAAACTCTCGTTCACTGCAGCTCTCACTCTCACAGAAATCTTGTTCGTCCCTACATATAGTGCTAGCGAAGGCCGAGAATAATACAAATAACGTGAAACCATGTTTTGTCATTACATCTATCTCACAAACATGAAGTTATTTGCATCCGTACTTAATCTCATCACGGAACTAGAGGAGAAATCAGTATAATTTCATTTGTTACACAAACAATACTTCTAGTTCAACCAGGGGGCGCTCTTCGGCTCAAAAAGCCATGGAACTCTCTGTTGTTGTTGTTGTTGTTGTTGTTGTTTTTTAGTATTTCATTCACTTTTATATTTATACTACTGCTACTACTACTATTTTAATTATTTTAATAGTTCAGTCATTCTTGAGACATGGAACAAAACATGTCCAGCAATTGTAACTGCTCTCAGGTTTTAAAAATTATAAATATTTTCAATTGTAAATGTTATGGGGATTAATAATAGAATGTATTCAACACAATTATCCCCTTCAATTTAATTTGATCATTAGTATGTGAAATCTATGACACTTACTAGATCTAAAACAGTGTGTCCACAGAGAAGGGTTCAATTATTCATATGCTATAACATGGACACAAATGTTTGTTAATGATGAAAAAGACCTTGTTTTATCAAAAGGAACACTTAATAATATCTCATATCAAAGGATGGTTGATTTTCAGTGACACATGCATGTTTTCATAAGGTTTCAAAGTTGTGTCCCCACTTTTTGTCAACACCACCAGATATTCATTAAAATGTAATAAAATCAGGGAATATCAGGGGCAGCTGTCACTCTAAAGGACCCCCTTGCCACAGTCCTCCTCTGCAGAATACATCAGTGTCAGACAGGCTCTGGTCAGTTTTATAGTTTTAGAATATTTTAAATCCTAATGTTAATATTTCCTGGTCACAACCATGATATGTCAACACCATCTTCCAATTTCTGAGGAAATTATTTGAAATATTTAGATCATTTTACTGTCCTGAAGCAGGTTCCATTAGCATATAGCATCAACAGAAAAACAAAACAAAACAAAACAAAATGGCAAAATGTCACCACCGTCAGATTTTGTGTTCCAATAATATATCAAAATACTTAAATGTGACTCTTGAATAAAAGCTTTATAAACAATAACACTCACTGTATGTTGTGTTTGTTTTAATTGATTGATTCAATGTGTTTGATAGTTAAAAAGACTACAAATTCAGGTTTTCGTCACCACCGTCAGATGTGTCACCTCTGTCAGAGGAATATTTTGATAATATTTCATTATGATATTTTATATTTGTTGTGGAATTGTTGGTCACATGTGAAAGTGTAATCTGTTGCTAACATGAGAATATGTTTTGAAACGTTAAAAATATTTTGAATGCTGTTAAAGATATAGTTGAAATTATATTACACAGTCCAAGGTAAAAAGCACATTTTGTTAAAAAAAAGAGAAAAGTTGGTAGGTTGAATCAAAGCATAGCTCAGTAGCTTAGTAAATATAAGATATATAAATGTAGTTTTATTTGTCTGCGTACAAGGTTTTATTTTTTCAATTTTGCACCGTTTTGTCCCACTTCTCAAGAATGAGTGAGTTATTGTTGCAATAATTTATTTCATCTATTTTATCATGTATCCATTTATATTTATCGACTAAAATAACTATGACTATGTAATAAAATGACTATGTAATTTTATAATATATATATAATGTTATTAACATTTTTTTTATATTTTTTTCAATATTTTAATATATTTTTTTAAAAATATATTTTAAAATATAACTTAACATGACTTAACATGTACTTATTCATAATTGAAATTTAAATAATTGATGATGATGATGATGATGATAATAATAATAATAATAATAATTTATAATTATTATTTAGAATTTACAAATCTGACCAATTAGAGACAAGTTATGGGCCACTATACCACGCCTATTTTATAACTCTTACACGCTAACTGCAAATCGTCCCCTATTCTATTTCTAAAATGCCCATTCTCCAACAGCAGCACATCACGTGACAGTCTCTTCCGGTTCATGCGGTTGTGTTCGGTAACGTACGTGACGTAACTGGGCATGTGCTGCTCTTGGTTGGGGTAGCATCAGTATGGCGGTGCCGTGGAGCCGATGCTGGAGGAGCAGCACTGGAGCGGCTGTACTGCTGGACTGGTGTTGCGGGTTCAGCAGAAGAGCTTTCACTCGCGCGGCTTCAGGAGGCGGAAGAACAGAGAGCTCCACCGCTGCGACACAGGTAGTGACCACATTGATGCACAGAGATGAAGGTCACCAGTGTGAGCCAATGAATGACAGACAACTGCCTTAGAGTACTACACTAGGCTTACATTAGGAGTGTGAAGGTTTTGCGCTGTAATAGTGTTGAATTTCTTATATAATGTATATGGAGTCGTTTTTGTGAGGAACGGAAGGAGTCTTGACTGAACTCTGCTAAAGGTCAAGAACTCATGTATGAGAGTTGAGACACTCCCTCTAACTGTTACATTGAATGTCACTGGTGTAGAAAAACGTTTGACAGGAAGTCTTGTGTACATGTCTTAAGATGTGTGGACACATGTTAAGACACGCTGGAACAGTTTGTACTATCGTTTTGATGGGTACTACTCTACTTTTAGCTTTATGTGATCTGGTATTTATGTTTTTCAGGTTTTATTCCGGCAGGGCCCTGTATATGATATTAATAAACCAATGACTATTGCAAGGTATGTCAATGTCACATTTGTATACTAATTATTACAATACTAATACATTCATTTGTAAGCATAAGGACAGCGGGGCAAGTTGTCACCTGTTGAAGGTGTCACAAGGACTATATCAAAATAACTACGAGGGTCAATATTTCAGTTATGTCTACAGTGTATTTCTAACAGGCCAAATTAGCTGTTTGGTGTTTTTACGTGAACATTATTGAAATTAATTACAAAACATTTGAATTTTATACACTAGTTTGAAAGTCTGAGATTAGTAAGAGGTTTTCTTTTTTTCTTTTTTTTTTCTTTTATTTTAAGGTGTCCTTGTTATACGTTACATGTACATACTGTTATAATAACAATAAATTGTGTATAATTTAGTGCTGTCAAGCGATTAATTGCATCCAAAATAAAAGTTTTTGTTTACATAATATATGAGTGTGTACTGTGCATATTTATTATGTATATATAAATACAAACACATGCATGCATATATATTTAAGAAAAATGTTATGTTTATATATTAAATATATTTATATTTGATATAAAATATAATAATATAAATATATAAATGTACATACATGTAAATATTTTCAAAATATATACTGTATGTGTGTGTATTTATATATACATAATAAATACACACAGTACACATACTTCTATTATGTAAACTAAAACTTTTATTTTGGATGCGATTAATCGCGATTAATCATTTGACAGCACTAGTATAGTTACATGCAAGTAATCCTAAACCAAACCCTAATCCTGAAGGTCATTGCACACTGAGTCCGAAATTTTTGTCCGAAATTTTCGCACGTTAAAAAATAAATACGACCTCATGTTGTGTCAATCACGTTTACACACTGCCTCCGAAACTTTCGTCCGTCCAAAAAAATTCAGATCAGTTTTGATTTTCTGCGTTTTCGCATCCGTAGCATGCATTTTGATAGGAAAGGATGGGGAATACGAAAAAACGGAAAAACGCATGCGAAAATTTCGGACTCAGTGTGCAATGACCTTAACCCTAACCATATAGTAAGTACATGTAGTTAATTAATATTACACTGTAACAAGGACTCCTTAAAATAAAGTGTAACCGAAATTAATACTTTTTTTCAGTATGGTTGCAGTCAACTTATCAAAAGTGACAGTAGAGACATTTTAAATGTTACAAGATTGTTACAATATGCATAAAATATTACAAAAGATGTTTCTATTGTAACTATTTATTTATCAAAGAATCATAAATAAAATGGATCATAGTATCCACAAATATTAAGCACAACTGTTTTTCGAACAGCAAATCAGCATTAGAATGATTTCACAATGTTATGTGAATATTATATGATTGTACTTAAAAAAAAAAAAAAAAGTAAATATATATATATATATATATATATATATATATATATATATATATATTTTAAGATACAGATTTTGAAATTGACTTTCAAAAATAATAAAATACACCAAGTATCAAGTGTGTCAACAAGCCCTGACCTCTCTTATGTGTACATTCATACTTTTTGAAGTAATTTTGTTTTGATAAATAAGGAAAACTTTTTTAAAAACAAATTTCGGTTACACTTTATTTTAAGGTGTCCTTGTTACAGTGTAATTATACATTTAAGTACTGAGTAATATTAATTACTACATGTACATACTATATGGTTAGGGTTAGGATTAGGGTTTGGTTTAGGGTTACTTGGATGTAATTATGCATAATTAATTGTAATTATTATAGTAAGTACATGCAACGTGTAACAAGGACATCTTAAAATAAAGTGTTACCCAAATGTTTAATGTGTTTAAGTACTTATATGTTTGTGTTTCAGGCACAGGAATAGATGCCTGTACACAACACCACGAGTCTGTATACGCAGTGATGCAAAGCTAAAAGATCCTTTCTCACTAGCACAAAAAGACTTGCAAAATTTATATGAAGACATAAAAAAGGTACATCAAGGGCACTTACCCACTGTAAAGTTTTATACCATTTTATGCCTTTTATAAAACAAAGTACTGAAACTGATCTTTTGAACTTCCCGTTTCAGCAGTTGCTCGTCTCTAAAGCAGAGCTGAAAGCGCTGTGTGATTATTACTTTGATGGAAAGGGAAAAGCCTTTCGACCAATGATTGTAATCCTGATGGCTCGAGCTTGTAACGTCCACAGCAATAAAGAGGGGTGAGAAAGCACTTGAGCGCTGTGTGTGTATTCATACTGTGATGCATCAGTCAGTGTTAATAAGGCAGATCTGATGTCCTCAGGGTTCTGCTGCCGGCGCAGCGCTCCATTGCTATGATCTCTGAGATGATCCACACGGCCAGCCTGGTGCATGACGACGTTATTGATGATTCGGACACAAGACGTGGCAAAAACACCATTAATCAAGTCTGGGGAGAGAGAAAAGTGAGTAACCCATCTGACCATAAAATAGATTTTAGAGTTTTTCCGGGTCTTAAAAAAAATCTTAATTTGCCCTTTCAAAAATCAGAGCAGAAAGTATTAAATTCCTAAAGTTATACCATTCAATTTTGTGAAGTGAGCATCTGTAACAAAATTATTTTCCACAGTATTTTTTTTTTCCGATACATATATCTAAATATCCTTAAGTCAAGATACATTGCATATTACAGTGTAATTAGCAAAATATACATGCAAATTAAACATACGAAGTATAGTTTTCTGAGGAATTGAACAGCATTAAGTGAGTTTATTTAAAACAAGAACAAATATCTGGGTTATGAAAACTTGTGTTATCTTTGAAATACATAGTTTTATTTATGAGCCCGTTTGCAGATATTTGTTCTTGTTTTAGTCATGAACTCACTTCATTTAGATCAATTTCTCATAAAACAAGAATATATATATATATATATGTATATGTATATGTGTATGTATTTGTATCTGGAACTGTTAGGCTATCCTGGCTGGAGATTTCATTCTGTCAGCGGCATCCATGGCATTAGCACGTATTGGGAACACTACAGTAGTGTCTGTGCTGTCACAAGTCATAGAAGACCTTGTTCGAGGTAAGTCAGTCTGGATTTGATTTATGATACATGTTTTATAAAGTGGATAAATAATTTTTTTTTTTTTCCCGTTGCTAAATTCCAGGTGAATTCATGCAGCTGGGGTCTAAAGAGAATGAAAACGAGAGATTCAAGCACTACCTTGAGAAAACCTTTAAGAAGACTGCAAGTCTCATTGCGAACAGTTGTAAAGCAGTATGTACGTTCTGTCTCAATAATAAGATGAAGCTCAGAGCTGAAAAAGAAGTTAAACACCAGTGTTATTTCATTTGAATTATAGGTGTCAATTTTGGTGAATTCTGATCCTGAGGTGCATGAGATCGCCTATCAATATGGACGAAACGTTGGCATTGCATTCCAGGTAATTTTCTGACATATGTGTGAATAATTTCTATGGATTTTATATTTATTTTAGCCCTATCATTTACATGTGCGTGTATTATAAGAGTATTATTCTATTATTTAAATATCATCACTATTACTTTATTTTTGTAATTCATATTTATGAAGCACTTATGAACGTTTCCTGTTTACATTGCCAACTTTCTTTACTGAACAATACACAGAAACAGCTTTTTTAAATAAAAAAGGTGAGTAAACAGTCGGCAATAAAATAAGAAATAAATTATGAGCACATACTAGCACAAATAAATAGAATAAATATTAAAACAAAAAAGTTAAATAGTGCTTTTTCAGGTAGCTTTAACAGTAGTATTCAACGAAAGTTATTTACCGAAGAGCAGCTATTTTTTTTTCTTTTGGTTTTTGATTAACATTAAGGATACAGACACGCATTAGACTGCTGTCAATTTAAGACCTAACGCACAGATCCAATATGTGACCCTGGACCACAAAACCAGTTTTAAGTCGCTGGGGAATATTTGTAGCAATAGCCAAAAATACATTACATGGGTCAAAATTATCAATTTTTCTTTTATGCCAAAAATCATTAGGACATTAAGTAAAGATCATGTTCCATGAAGATATTTTGTAAATGTCTTACTGTAAATATATCAAAACTTCATTTTTGATTAGTAATATGCTTTGCTAAGAACTTCATTGGACAACTTTAAAGGCGATTTTCTCAATATTTTGATTTTTTTTTGCACCCTCAGATTCCAGATTTTCAAATAGTTGTATCTCGGCCAAATATTGTCTGATCCTAACCAACCATACATCAATGGAAAGCTTATTTATTCAGATTTCAGATGATGTATAAATCTCAATTTCGAAAAATTGACCCTTATGACTGGTTTTGTGGTCCAGGGTCACATATAACAAAACAAATGCATTTTCTTTCTCAACTGTTTGCTTTCACTTAAGACATAGCCATGTTTTCTAAGACTGTGAGTACTCTGTATTTTGCCACAATTTTGTATGTATTTGACCGTAAGCCGCAAAACGAACTCAATTCTGTACTTGCAAGCAGTTTGAGAGTTTGCTATTACTGTCAAAATCATAAAGTTGTGGCTGTTCCTGTGGTCTCTTATCACAAAGCTAACATTGGCTGTTTTGTTGGAATTTACAAATGTAGGAAATGAATATAGTTAATAATTAATGAACTATAACAATCTTCAGCCGTGGAGACTTCATCTGGTTCTTCTAGGTAAAGCATCAGTGTGTCGTTTTTTCACAAGTAACACTAAATAGACTTACGTAAATAAGTTTCAAACACTTCAGCCTGGAGTTGCTCAGACAAACAGGTAGACTGCAGTTCTTTTTACTACACAACCATTATTGTGTAGTAATTATACACTGCAACTTTAAGCATTAAAAATAGACTAACTTTTAGGTTGTGGCTGCACATTTACAAAAATCTGTGCTGCTGTGTTCACATTATTTTATCTTAAATGTTGATGTTATAAGAACTGTGTCATGTACAAGTCAAGTAAAAATTAGTTGTGTTGTGTTTTTCAGCTTGTGGATGACATTCTGGACTTCACTTCCAGTGCAAACCGCCTGGGGAAGCCGTCAGCTGCCGATCTCAAACTGGGTCTGGCCACCGGTCCCGTTCTGTTCGCTTGTCAACAGGTATGACTGCTGAACACATCTGTGCTCTCAATATAATGTCACTTCCTCAAGTACAGATTCAGGGGAATCGGGTCTAATGTTTGACTTGGTTTATTACACCTATAAACTTAACTGTAACACAGTCTGAAGTTTTGTTTTTCTTAAGGCTTCTCAACCATACTCACACTGATTTCACTCTTTAGTTTCCTGAGCTGCATGCAATGATAATGAGACGTTTCAGCTCTGATGGAGATGTGGATCGAGCCTGGCAATATGTCCTGAAGGTGAGAAGGATTTGTGTTGTATTAGGGCTGCAAAACGATTAATCATGGTTAATCGCATTTAAAATAAGAGTTTGTTTAAATGCTGGAGATGAAGATGCTGGATGTGGAGGTCCTGGGCTGGTGTGGTTACACGTGGTCTGCGGTTGTGAGGCCGGTTGGATGTACTGCCAAATTCTCTGAAACGCCTTTGGAGACGGCTTATGGTAGAGAAATGAACATTCAATTCACGGGCAACAGCTCTGGTGGACATTCCTGCAGTCAGCATGCCAATTGCACGCTCCCTCAAAATTTGCGACATCTGTGGCATTGTGCTGTGTGATAAAACTGCACATTTTAGAGTGGCCTTTTATTGTGGCCAGCCTAAGGCACACCTGTGCAATAATCATGCTGTC